>JASDQU010737655.1:458549-473158 GCA_032191745.1 Picea mariana
GTACTTGGATTTTTCTATGGCTGATGTCGATTCTGTATCTGTATTCAAGGTTAACCTGTACAACCCTCTGGTTTAGATATGTATGGATATTTTCTCCTTCCATGCAAAATAGTTGTAAGGTGTAAGAATGAATTCTTTTTGGAATTCCATCTTTCTGCTGCCTTCAATCTTTTGTACCTGCAAAAAAATTTGGTGTAGCTTTTGCTTAGCAGTCCGTCAGCTCTAATACCATGTAAATGTGTTGAACCTTCACAAAATATATCTAGCTAAACAATAATACACACATTTGCAGAGAGAATTGGAGAAAGAAGAAGAAGGAGAGAAAGAATGAAAGAATTCTCATTAACCGTTACGAATAATGAATAATTTACACATGATATACTATGTATAACTCAATGAGCTCAACTGGAGGATAACAAATGCACCATAGTGGTGGTCTAGAGTGATCTGGACATACACCAGCAGTTACGGGAGTGAACTGCCACCTAGTCTAGTCTCTCAGGCAGTTACGGAAGTGAACTGCCACCTAGTTGAGTTAACCAGTTAACTAGTCTTGAGTTAACTGATTGAACATAGAGTAGTGAGGAGTTAACTCAAGGAATCAAGGCTAATGCGCCACTTTGGTGATGATACCAAGGCAAGGTCGAATTAGCATGGTGATGATTCCAATGTTGCATGGTCACAAAACCAATGCAGCTTCTAAACTCAACTCAACTAGACAAACTGAAGTGTCAACTGAAACAAAATATTCTCCAGGTGAAATATTCTCCCCTAAATTATAGGAGACTGGATAATGAATAATCATGACTAATAAACAAGGAAAAAACTTAGGAAAAATAAATCCTAAGTGTGTGTGAAGTAACTCCAACACAAGGACTGTTATTTTACAATAAAAAAACTTGGATAAGTTATGGTCTTCACTCGAACACGACATACGTGAAAAGATTGTGATAAAATGGTTTATTTTGTGGATCAACTATTAGCCTATGGAGTTTCTTACCACAAGGCCTTATTCAAATGCAACCATTTCAAGGGAACGCTCAATGTATGAATTTTGTTGGCCTTTTATTTAATATTGTTGGTTATCGAACGATGTTTTTTTATCTCTTTTTATTCTAGATCGACACCTAGATTTCTTCCCTTTTTGGAGCATTTTTTATATAATAACGGGTCTCAGCCCATGGCAAAAACAAAATAGGGATTACCTCTAAAGTCATGGATTGTAGCATATTGGAACGATATAGGTCAATACCAATATTACATCTAAAGTTGTGTATTAAAGGAAACTAGACATTACACTATTTTTTTACATTTACAAAATCTTAGAATGTAATGCAAAGAATTTTATCATAATATGGAAGAGAAGAACGATAAAAAAAATCCGACCTTCCACAAGATAGTTGAGGTGTTTTAGAGACCTCAGACAACCAAATCTAGTATTGTTTCTATGGATGTAGAATTTGCTAGTACATCTTATGAAGTTCCAACTAATGGAGCATTGACGGGATTTTTAATTGCCTTTCTAATTTCTTAGAAATACAGTTAGAAATACTTTTCATTTAATTATAAATCTAGGATTTGTATGGAACTTGTGAACTGTCATGCACTGTATATACCAGGGAAAATCATTTAAACATTATTCTAGCTATGAATTTGTAGCAAGAGGAAATGATCAGATGAATGTTTCAATATAGATTTGATAAAGTCACCAATTCTAAGGACAACAAACTAGAAAAGATTTAATAGTCTACGCTATCAGAGTTGAGCCTAGAAGCACTTAGTGTTGTAACCTGTAGCTGAGTGGAAAACTGAAAGAAGTAACAATAAGTTAATCTAATTCAACCAAGCTAGAAGCACTTGGTGTTGTAACCCCGATTGAATGTAATTGAAATGTCAACTAATCTAATTCAGCCAACCTTGAAGCAATTAGTGTTGTAACCCCAATCTGATTGTAATTCAGATGGAAGGAATCTAATCTAATTGCAGAAAACACACTCGACCGATTATTAATTCTAAATGGTGACTATTCCAAGGAATACTTTCCCCCTTTCAATATTGCAATTAATACCGAAAGAGCTCTGCATAAAGTTACCTTATGTTGAGTGATGGAAGTACACAAGATTAAATCATGAAATGAAATAGATAAACAAAATGGTAGCTAACCGAAACAAAGTGTTTTTTAGTGTTGCAACAAGATGTAAATAATAACCAAACACATAAGCAATATGGAAACATTTCACAACATAAATCAAATCTATGCTACAATGAATAGTACAACAATACCTAACTAAGGAGGGGGCCCTACCTCCCTAGACGAGGCATTGGTGGAATCCTTCAATCACACATTGAACTTCAGATACTCATTAAATTTTTTTTTGTAGAAGAACCAAAACAATGATTTTCTGATCATAAAGCATAATTCAGGTTACAATGATTATTCCTTGTTTACTCGAAATGAGTCGGGTTCTTATACAATTCGCACCACTCTATTCTTATCAAGAAAACTTTGAGGACACCCATGACGGTCTACAATCTACAGACTAGTCTCAATTTCATTTCGACAATCGACCAGGATAAGCGAGGTGGTTATTCCTATGACCTGACGTCCTCAGTAATTGGAAAGAATCTGTTGAAGTGGTCGCCTCAATTATCCTGGATTATCGGCCTCTGGTTGTGTATTTTTCCTTTTCCCAAACTTTTCTACCACTAGCTGTCTCAAAATAGTATCCCAACTATCCATTCGTACTTTCCCATATGATTTGCTTACCGTTGAATGTGGCATCCACCTCATCATAGCTATCATAGTTGTAAGGATGGAGGTCGTAACTACTCATGGTAGCAGAGTTCTAGCAGTGGCGGCAATGGGTTTTGCAGCTGTGACACTGACCTATGTTGTAGCAAGGGTATGGTATGTGTTGCAACAATTGGTGTTTCAACGACGGAAAATGTGTTGCGGTAACTAGAAATTGTGTTGCAACAACTAGAAAACATGTTGTAAGAACTAGAAAACGTGATGCAAGAACTAGAAAACGTGTTGTGGCAACTGGAAAACAAGCTGCAACAATAGCCCAATAAGGTTGATGATGTTGCAGTAATGTCATGAGGGGTGTTGCAACAATGTTTTGGTCTTGCAAAAACCCGTTTGCAGTACCTGTGACATTTTTCCTTGAACAACATCTTAGCACTCTTTCATTAGTGAGCATAAAAGGTCAGCTTTCCATTAATTACACTAGCAAAACCACTTGAAATGAAATAATTTGTGAGGAAATGTACTTGAGGAAAAATATATCGTTATACTCAAAATTAGGCTAAAAGGATGGGAAAATGTGGCACAATATGACAAGGTAAAAGTATGAAAAGGATGGTGTTTCAGACACCCATCAATATGCAAAATCATGTTTTTAATCTGTGGAATGGAGTCCCTTGCACTCAACCACCATGGTCCACCACCTCACCCACTTTGACACAACCTAATGGAAATAAGAGTGGTAAAACACTCTTCGTTGGCACAGGTTGAGATTTGAATACTCGATAGATGGTTACAACATAATCATGTGATTGCATTTAGAACTATTGCATTTAAATACATATTTCAAGAGTAAATTGGATTCATATTTCAAAGCACATTTACCATCCATTAGTTAATATTGACTTTGAAGCGATAATTGGTAGTTAAATGTGTTGTCTATTTGGTTAATATTGACATTAAGAAACACCCTGCCTCGATTGTTGAAATCAAGCGACAAGGGTCAATCAAGCAGGGTGGTTATTGTAGGACATGTATAGAGTTTCGTTGATGTTGGATATATGGGTGCCTTGATTGTTGAAATTAGGTGGCAAGGGTCAAGAAAACATGGAATATTGTTGACGTTGGAGGTCAAAGATGGAACATGTTGATGGGGATGGAAAAAACAATAGGTTTGAGGATGACCAATTTTAGAGGACGAGATGTTTTAAGGAAAACCTATCCCTACATACATGCCTCTGACACAATTAAACTTACTCTTTTGCTAATCACATTTTTATTTCTTTATTGTTTTTATTGTGTGCCATGAAATCAAACACATGTTTTTAGTTGAAATTTGAAGCAGTGTACAAGGAAATATGCACAAAGCATACCTCAAAGTAAATTGGGTACAAGGTTAGTGGGTACAAGGACAATAGGTATCTATATTCACTTTTATTGTGAGTGAAAGTTGTCATTCAAATCAAACAATGGAGAGCACTAATGGAATAATAAACAAATTAGATGAAGCTCGCCATGCTACAAGAAGAACTAGATTACTGGATTCATCGCTTAAATTTTCTTTGCTTCTACTCTTCTTATGATAGCACTTGGAAGAGACACAAATATCTAGAGTCTTACCAAAATTAAACTCACTCATTCACCGATCACATTTTTGCATTTCCTCGTTGTTCTCAATGTGCATCATGAAAATAAATGCATGCTCTTATTTGAAAGTTGAAGTAGTGTATAGGTAAGCATGCATAGAATGCACCTCAAAGTAAATTGGGTACAAAGTTAGTGGGTACAGCGTATAACGCCAATGTGTATCTAGATTCACTACTCTTTTGAGTGAAAGTTTCCAAAAATTTGTCATTCAAATCTAACAATGGAGAACACTAATTGAGTAATAATTTATATAAGAGGAAGGCCACCATGATACAGGCAACACTAGATCAATGGATTTGTCACTTACAATTTCTTTTCTTTTGCACTTCTCGCAAGAGAATTTGGGAAACAACTTGGTTAGAGACACATATGGGACATTAATTGTTATCCAAACACTAGCTTTAGCTGCCCTTTGTGAGATAATCCATTCTAGTGTAAGTGGGTAATGATTGCTAATCTTGGGAATTGTGGATCCCATTTTTATTATCTATACATGTATGTATAATTTTTCTAAAGAGAAAAGTGCTTGAGGATAATGCATGTTTCTTGCATGGGAAAGACAAGCTTGTGTTTGGACATATTTGTTTCTATGTCTTCTTCCATTTTTGTGGGCTTGTTCAATCGTCACTAGATTTACAACAGTACGAGGAGAATTGTTTGGGATGTTGATTGTTGTCTTATTCATGCAAGAAGCCATTAAGGGGGTGGGTTGAGAGTTTTGAATTCCAAAACATGGAGTGCCCCGAGATTGGAGCATATCAATTTCTAGTTACTCATTGAAAATGGCTTATTTGGGCCCATGTCTAAGAACAACATTTCTGAGTATTCTCCCTCTACTTTCATGTTGTCAACCTAGACCTAGTTTGTGGATTTTGTGGGGTTTGTTTCCCAAGTGGAGTCTTGGAGTCGAAACAACGTAGGTTATAGAGTGTTGGATTCAAGAACAAATGAATGCATCAACCTTCAAGGTACACAGTATTGTGATTCTACTTTGAATAGTTGGCATACTGTCTATGATGGGAGGTCAACATATTCAATGTTTTTAACCATTTTTTTTCTAGGTTTAAGGGTCTTATACAATATTGTGATTGAGGTTTCATGTTGTTAGTGATATTATGATTGATCTTTGAATATTTTGTCAATGCCATCCTTGTTAGGGATTTGAACTAGCAATTTCCACCAAAGGTGCAAAGGTACGTGATAGAAACAATGAACAAAAAGTTTAAGATCAAAAAATACATATACAAGGATAAAATGATGAATACAATAAAAAAGATTCAATTAAATTATTGGATAAGTATGTGTAGAATTCAAGCCAATTTTTTTTAATATTTACCAGGTAAGTGTAGAATTCAAGCCAAAAAAATATGAGTATTTAGCATGCAACCTTAAAATCAAGTAGACACATTTATTGTACATAATTCTTCTTCGATATAAACTAAAACTTCTCCTCGAGGCATGTGGAAGAGGATAGAATTTGGAAGCTTTCAGGATACATTTATGTTTGAAGCCATGGAGGTTTTGGAACCAAAAAATTATACGCATTTGTATTGATTATTTACCATTATCTTTACTACATTGTGCAATAAATTAGATTGATTTTTTTTAACAAGAACTACAAAAATTGTATTATAAAAAATGCGCGGTCGAAACCGCTGAGGAGTTACAATGTCCTTCAAAATTCAGGCCAATATAGGGCCTCAATTAAACCACTATTACAAGCTTCTAATGACTATCTCAAATACTCAAACTTCACATAAAACAACCTTACTGAATATACTCAGAAAAAAAAAAATATGAGGATAAAAGTGAAGACACACTGCATTTAAATTAAACTATTGGGGAAGAGCTCGCCAATTTGGATGGCTTACGGGCTTGACTTTGTGTTATCATTGGTTGAGATGTGGCATGTGATGTCTTCATATTTCTTACAAGTTTCCAACCTTCATTTGCATTTGTTGAGGTACTTGTGATGTGTGGATTTTCGATATTGTCTTGATCCAGATATTCTATTTTTTCTTCATCCAACACCCCAACATCATCATTCATATTTGCCCATCTAACAGATAGTTGAGGAGAAGACTATGAAACGAGGTCCCTCATCTGAAACCTGAGGGGAAGACACCTCTTTCACCAACTTCTGAGATGGAGTTGGCAGAGGAGGAAGAATTGGTTGAGACATATTTGTGCTGGTTTGAGGGGGCTTCAAGATAACTTGATGATCATCATTTGATCCCACTCACCAAGTGAATTTTTTAGGATTTCGGGTCTTCTTGGGACCTTTGGGACAATGGGTTGCAAGATGTCTCATTTCAAAACAAGATATGCAACACACGAAAATTCTCTCATAGTTTAGTTTTTGAGACCAAGAATATTTTTTACCAGTAAGAATAAATTCGATTGGGAATCCTTTACTGAAGTCCATTTCCACGCAGATACATGCAAAAGTGGAGGTGTTGTGCCTTGAAGTTTCACGACTTTCAAAGTGGAACTTTCCCAAATCCGAGCCAATGGCTTCAAGTGAGGGTAAACCCCAGAAATGCAAAGGGAGGTTGGGAAGCTTACCCAAACATGAGTTGAGGAGAGGATGTCAATAGTTGGATTGAAAGAAGGAGTCCAGGGTTTCATGCACAAACCTCAGTTGCCCCAAAACCATGGACCTGAGCTGAGAATCAGATCATGATCTTCCTCAATGTCGAACTCAAAAATGAAGAAACCTTTAGCGCAAGGATGAATGAAAACTTGTTGTTGCATAATAGGAATCTAGGTAGTCATGATCCAATTGTTGAGATTAACTAAATTTGGCCAAAAACCGTTGAAATGGCAAACCAAACTCACGGATCTGCAATATTCTTCCTCCTCCTCAGCATATTGACCCATAGGAATGACAAGGGGAAGGGCTTCCTGAACCAGAAGAGATGGCGAAGAGAGAGCAGAGCTTCGTTGAACAACCTCATGGAAAGAGGCCTTGGACTTCGAAGCAGAGACTGGTCTGGACCCCGACCAGGAGGGAAAATCCCCACTTCCTGGGAAACCTGCAGAGAGGGACATGACCGTGGCCATTGAGGGCGGATAAGATCAGGCAACAAGCCCATAACGCAAGAGGTCACGCGCGGCCAGGGTTAAACCCTAGCCGCCACACATCAAGGGAAGAGCGACACCATATTGATAATACAAATGATTTCAATGAAATAAATTAGATTGTTGATAAGCACATTCCTTGGAAAAAGTAAGTACATGCCATCTTCGAATTAAAAGAAAATCCTTAACAAAAATTTATAAATACAAATCCATCTCCTCTTGCCATTTCTATAATCTAAAGATTGTAATGTAAATCAATTTATAAAATATAATAAAATGCACTTATAATATCTTATATTAAAAAGTTCTATAAACTATGTTTATTTAAAATTAATTATTGATGTAACTTTACTAGAAGAGAGAAGCCTCTTCAACTCTAACCAAGCCATGTTAACCACAACATAAAGGTAGCAATAACATTTGGGAAAAAAATCAAATGGTGTGAAAGTTGAATCATACAAGACCAAATTATGGAGACATATTATCTTCAAGAATATGGAAAATGTTATGCACAATAAGATTACAAATGGTTGATACATTACTCATTATTCAGAGCAAGTTTAGCAAGGGTTAATTACTAAAATTTAGCAACATTGTGGTTTTTTTTGTTTTGTTTTAATTTGGTTTAAATCCCAAGAAAAAAATATGCATAATTGATATTTCAAAATAGAAATGAAAATATACGTTATCCTTTTGGCTCTTAGGCATTTTACCAAAATGTCTTCAATCTGACCTACTGCAACATTTTACAATCTTCCTTCACTGAATTATATCCTTTATGGGACCTCGAGATTTAAATAAAGAAGTAACATTTTCTAACAATGACATTCAACTTATATGTCCTAAACTAAATAGGCATCCACTCATAAGAAAGAGGCTAGAGAGCCAATAAAAATGGGACTTAACATATTCAGAAAACATGGCATTTTCCCTAAATTCTTGCTCACATGGTGTACCTTCTTGCAAAGAAGTAGCTTCTTTTGAAAGGATATATGTTTTTGTATTAAATTCCTTGTAAATACTAATTTTAGCAATGTTACAAACTAAGTGCTTTGAAGTTTTGGACGATAGAATTTTTGTGTATAAATATATCTACATTATTTGTAATATTATTAATAAAATAAAATAAATTAAAATATCATTATTCAATACTAAAAACCAACAGTTCCATTTCCCAATGTTGCTTAGATATCAAATTGCTAAAATATCAAAGTAAAGGTAGTGAAAAATAGTTTTGTTACTGACTTTTGAATCTTCCATTTATGTAGCAAGCATAATGTTCAATAATGATGTGAATTTTTATTTCATTCACTTATATTATATATTATGGTAAGAAATTATATTTGTAACACAACCAACCCCTAAATAGCCTTTCTAGGGGTGGGGCATCAAATGTTCACCTTTCTTGGTTCATTTTCGATCCCTTACTTGAGCAAAACCCTCTAAAAGGGGCTTCCCTGAAACTTACATGTCTTATTGTTCACTTGAACCAACTAGCGGAGTATTCCTCGTGACCTTGGGCTGAAAACCGGGAGCTAAGAACCTACGTTAGCAAAGGTTTCGACACTTCATAAGTTTTCAGTCTTCGGGAGTTCCAAGGGTGTTGTCAAATTTCTCTGATCGCAGAACAACGGAGGAGATCGACAGTCTACGTTCTCCACCAAGATCCTATGGTTAAGGAGGGGGGATTTGGAGATTTACACGTGATACACCTTTCTCAAAATCCTTGAAGTCTCAAAATATCACCACATGTACTTAGACCTTCGGCGATCATCGTTGGACCTCACTTTATTGAGCTATACTCAAATCTCCCTAATTCACGCCACGTGGCTTAGGCCTTTCAACGATCGACGATTTACGTCGATCGTTCCTATGTTGTACCTCACCCTGAATCTTCCGAATTTCGAAGGTATCCAAACCCTCGTGGTCTCGAATACGTCGCCAGCCACATATGCTAGGTGGGCACAACCAAAGGTTGACACGCGACGAGGGTCAAAGAGTGACACAGGTACTTGATAGGGGGGTGACACTTGTCATACTCTAACATGCGCAATGGGTGTGTGAATCCTCCAAAACTGGGTGACATGTGGCACGTGTAATGTGGGTCCATGTCACCTCAAATGACGTCATCGAGCCATGTCATCTTAGACCAATAACTACCCAATCCTTTGATCTAACGGTTAGTAGGATTCCACGTAGATCCTTAGATCTACAACTCTCGTTACTTCGCAACTTCAGCTTCAGAGCTTACTAAACCCTCTTGATGCAAATCCCCCGAAGAGATAAGTCTCCAGACTATGGGATCTTGCACCACGTGTCCTTTTCGACCAACTGTCAAGATCCACTTTGGCACTCGCAACTTCGATGAGTTCATACTTCGTAAACTCTTGGACTGTTTCCTCCGGAGTATGGAATCTCCAGACTATGGGATTGCTTGCCACGTACCCCCTCACTTGATGGTCCTGGTTCAATGGTCAACACTTGATAGGGAATGGGTAGGGGCCACATGTTGCTACATGACACGTTCCCGGTTAGTTGGGTAGTCAAAGGTGGGTCCCTTAGATCGACAGTTCGGAAGTATCCCGAAGGATCCGAGAATCGACGGTCCACGTTACTTCGACAGTTCAACATTCGGGAGTTCGATGAGTGTGTCTCCCGACTTTCCCATCGGAACACGTCGGATCTTTCTCCACTTGTACCTAGCACCTATGGCCAGGATTTACTTCGGCTTGTCGACCTCCAGGGAAAACTCGCGCGTTTCTAAGTTGTCGAATACCCAGAGTCTCAGATAACCATGGATCTATGGGCACGTGTCCCTCCAGTTCAATTGTCCAGATTTACTTCGCGACTCCGACGTTTGGGAGTTTCGGTGCTAGACCTTTCCAAATCTCTTGAAGTAAGACTTCATTGAAGCTCTTAACGGCTTCCCTCCTATGCTCGATCTAATGACTGAGAGAAATCCATACTGGATTCACAGATCAACGGTCCTCGTCGATTCAGGACTTTGGACTTCGACTACTTTCGAGGATTGTGGAGTTACAAGTCCTAAGGTCCCGAAGCTGAAAGAGCTATCTTCTTTCGGACTAGCACATGGTTCCTAGGCCCTTGTTACATGGGTCCTTTTGGAAAACTTAGGGGCTAGGAATGAATCCATTTTCATAGCAAAGGGGTTAAGGACATGGGCGCGAGCCCTCAGTCAGATGGGTGAATAGTCTAAGGGGAAAACACCCTTCTCCCACAAAATTCAGACTTAACATTTCCACTAAGGTAAACTTCACAGGGATTGCAAGACT
Organism: Picea mariana; assembly: GCA_032191745.1. Taxonomy (NCBI): domain Eukaryota; kingdom Viridiplantae; phylum Streptophyta; class Pinopsida; order Pinales; family Pinaceae; genus Picea; species Picea mariana. Next base: position 469,317 of record JASDQU010737655.1, read on the forward strand.
TAGACATTTCAGTCGATCTTGCCCCAACTCTCTTGTGGACTCACATCTCATGACTCTCTAATAGTTAAACTGAGATAAGTCTAATATCACACATATATAACAACTTATAGGAATCAAAGAGCATTTCTAATAACTGTTCAAATACTAAGAGACTGAATCATAAACACAGACATTTCATCATCACATCCAATATAATTCACAAAGTATGAAAATACTTATCAGAACTGGAAAATGTGAAGCAATTACTAAAAGGGGTGCTTGTTTCCTCCCAACCATAGGCACAACCACTCCTACTAGATTTACCACTGGCCACCCTCGAGCTAGACGATGATGCTCTGAGAGAGTTTCTTTCTCTTTGCTCCACAACAATCAAGGATGAAGGTTACTCTCCTTCTCCCAAAGAAATTTGGCAACTAGTTTTCTCTACTCCAAGTAAGGAGGTCTACAGAAGTACTTCCTCAGTCACTCATCAACCTCATTTATCAGCTTGTAGAAAAACCCTGCCCCCATATTCTAACATCCAAAAACAAGCTTTCTTTTCAGCTTTTCTCTCTACTTCAGAAGCGAAGTATCTCCATTGCTCTTCTATGGAGATTGTTTTTCTTTAGTCTGCTCTCTCGCAGATCTGTCTCTGTCCCCAAATTACCTCATGTAGTTCCTTCCTCAACAAGGTTGCATGGGTCTGAATCCCCATTCGTGGTCAGGCCTGGAAGCCTTACATATGGGTACCCTTCCCCATCTCCTCATTAACTCTTGAGGATGGCCTTCCAACTACCATCTTGACTGGTAATTCATTTCTGGGTTACAGGACTGTTGAGCAATTAAACCCAGTAGGTACTGGTCTGGTGAGGGTCATCTCAACCATTCTTGGTTTCCCTTCACCATCTCTCTCCTAACATCCATGGTCTATCTTGGAAAAATCCCCCCCTTTTAGCAGTTGTGCAACATAAATTCAAATTCAAATTCTATTAATAACAAAAATTCATACATTGACCCTTTTATACAAGGGTTCATCAAATCAAACATTCATACATATTTAGTCTGCCATAGTCTCTTGGATAGTGATAGTTATATTTACAAACTGGGGGAAACATGGGTATTACAATCCCCTCCCCCTTAAAGGGACAGTGCCCCCGATGTTCTATCTATCGATGGGCTCTGTATGTATAGAAGTAAACAAAAATGGATATGTCTGTCTCATGGCATCCTCCAATTCCCATGTGGCCTCATTTGGGCCAAAGTGTTTTCACTGCACCTTGACATGTGCAATGGTTCTATTCCTGAGTGGGGTTTCCTTCCTATCTATTATGCATTGAGGTTCTGGCAGGAACTCTCCCTCGGGTTCGACCTGAATCACATACCAATCAATAATATGATTAGAATCATGTACATACTTCTTTTATAAAGAAACATGGAAAGTATTACGCACCTTCACTATGGGAGGAGGTGCTAGACGATAGGCTACTAGTCCCACTCTATTAAAACTTAAAAGGGTCCACAATACTGAGGTGCCTACTTGGCACAAACTCCCATCCTCAAGGAGCTTCTCCTGGGTCTAACTCGGAGATACACATGATCCCATGCTTTGAACTATCTAGGAGTCCTTTTCAGGTCTTCATAGCTCTTTTGTCTGTCCTCAACTGTTTTCATATTTTTCCTGATATGAATCACTTGTTGTTCCATTTCCTTTAGCATATCTAGCCTGATTGTAACTCTGTCTATTGGGTTGTTCCAGCTGATTGGAATGTTGCATTTCCTTTCATAAAGGGCTTCAAAATGACTCTTGATAGCCATTGTTGTAAGCAAATTCTACCAATGGTAGGTAGTCCTCCCATTTCTTGGGTTGATACGTTACATGCATCCTCAACAGGTCTTCTAATACTTGGTTTACCCTCTCTGTTTGCCCATCATTTTGAGGGTGATAGGCTGTACTAAAGAGTAATTTTGTTTCAAAACCAACAAACAAAGATTTACAAAAGTTTGAAGTAAACTTTGTATCTTTGTCGGATATAATATCCTTAGGCATCCCATGTAGTCTAAATATATCTTTCATGAAGATGTTGGCAATATTTATTGCCTTGCAAATTGACTTGACAAGTATGAAGTGAGCAAATTTTCTCGTTTGTCCACAACTACCATGATGGCATCATTTTTTTGGTTGATCTTGGTAATCCTATGATGAAATCCATGGAGATGGTTTCCCATTTCCATTCAGGAATTGGTAGGGGCTGCAACAACCCTGTTGGGTGTCGATGCTCTACCTTGACTTGCTGACATTCTAGAAACTTAGCCAAGTAATCAACTATGTCCTTTTTCATTCCAGGCCAATAGAATAACTTTCTAGTGGCCGTGATCATTTTCCGATAACCAAGACGACCAATATATGGTCTTTTGTGTAGTTCATCCATTATGAACCTCTTCAAGTTGTCGCAATTTGGAATGTATAATCTGCCCTTGTAAGTCAACAGGTCACCATTAAGCATTTGATAACCTTCATACTTTGACCCTGTGGGCTCTTGCTTTAGGTATGATTTCACGGTCTTGAAAAATGCATCTGTCTTTTGTGTAGTTTTGACCCTCTCTCTGATGTCTGATTCACTGGCGCTTACAACTTCCAAGTGGACTACTTTCATACTTCTACTGAGGGCATCAACCACCCTATTCTCCTTTCCTTTGATATGTTTGATTTCAAAATCAAACTCACTAAGGAGAGCCATCCACTTAGTTTGTCTCACATTGAGTTTTGGTTCATCGAACAAATACCTCAATCCACTATGGTCTATCATATGTACAAATCTCCTACCTAGGAGGTAATTCCTCCACATCTTTAAGACATGCACTATGGCAGCCAATTCCATATCATGGGTCACATAATTTACTTCATGCTCATTTAATTTCCTGGACTCGTAGCAAATCATATGTCCTTCTTGCATAAGGACTCCTTTGAGCCCTTCCTTGCAGACATATGTACACACAAGAAAATATTTGTTTGGATCTGCGATCTTTAGGACAGGCGCATTGGTCAGAAGGTATTTCAACTCTTGAAATGTTTCTTCACATTCTGATGTCCAAATGAATTTAACCCCCTTTTTCTAAAGGGAGGTGATTGGGAAACTAATCTTGGAGAATCCTTTTATGAATCTCCTATAGTATCCTTCCAGACCCATAAATGATCTGATATCAGATACATCCTTTGGGGTAGGCCAATCCATGATGGATTTAATCTTTTCAGGATCAACTGCCACTCCTTCCTCAGAAATAACATGGCCCAGGTAGAGGACTTGTTTCTAGAAAAAGTCACACTTACTGAGCTTAGCATAGAGTTGATGTTCTCTTATTACATGGAGTACTAGCTTTAGATTTTCTTCATGCTATCCAAACCTATCCAAGAACTTTATGAATACGTTATTCATTAAGCACATAAAAGTGGTTGGTGCATTGGTAAGCCCAAATGGAACCACCGCAAACTCATAGTGACCATATCTTGTCCCAAAGGTTGTCTTGTGGATATCTTCATCTTTAATTCGGACCTGATGGTATCCAGACCTCAAGTCAATCTCAAAGAAGATGGTAGCACCCCTTAAGTGGTCAAACAGGTCATCAATCCTTGGCAAGGGATACTTATTCTTTATGGTCATCTTATTGAGTTGTCTATAATCAATGAACAGTTTGAGTGTGCCATCTTTCTTTTTCACAAACAAGGTTGGTGCTGCCCATGGAGACACACTCGGTCGTATGTATCCTTTGTCCCACATATCCTTCAGCTAGAGTTTGAGCTCAACTAGCTCTAGTGTACTCATTCTATAGGGTGTTCTAGACATTGGCACTGCCCCTGGCACAAG
>JASDQU010737655.1:473178-535293 GCA_032191745.1 Picea mariana
GCCATCTTTCTTTTTCACAAACAAGGTTGGTGCTGCCCATGGAGACACACTCGGTCGTATGTATCCTTTGTCCCACATATCCTTCAGCTAGAGTTTGAGCTCAACTAGCTCTAGTGTACTCATTCTATAGGGTGTTCTAGACATTGGCACTGCCCCTGGCACAAGCTCTATTTAAAATTCAACATCCCTTCTTGGAGGTAGACCTGGTACCTCTTTTAGGAATACATATTAATACTCTCTTAATATGGGATGGTTCTCTAGGTTGGCTTTTTCATCCTCAAGAGAGTTTAGTACTTGGATTGCATACAAGGGACATCCCTTTCTGCAATACTTCTTCACTTGGAGGACTGATATTTGTCTCACTGAGACGAGCTTTTGAATGTCTTGTAGGGTTACCCTCCTTCCTTCTTCATTTTCACACTCCAAAGTTTTACTGTAACAATCCAACTTGGTTTTGTGGATGGCCAACCATTCCATGCCAATCAACAGGTCATAAGATCCTAGAGGAAGAATGTTTAGGTTTACTTGGGTGGGAAACCCACTCACGACAAGTTGGCACGCTGGTATGACCTATGTTACTTTTCTTTTGGTTCCAGTGGCTAGTTGTACCAACTATGATTTAACATGTTTAACTTGTTGCAATTTACAGTTCTCAATAGTTTGAGGGGCAACATAACTCAAATTAGAACCAAGGTCAATTAAAATGGAAACATGATCATTGGAAATCGTACCTTCCATCTCCACCACTGAAGCTTGGTGGTCATCTTGTCTATTATCCAAGATTGCATAAATTTGTGGCAGGCTCCTAGTCACATCATTGACTATAGTAGCCTCTTAGACGTCGTAGACCCTCCCAGGGTTCTATTGCCTATTCAGACAGTCCCTTAGCAGATGTTCCTCTCCACGACCCCAACATTTCAAGGTTTCTCTCTTTGTGTTATCAGTCTTACTTGGAGCTGCTCTGAATGGTTTATTTCCACTCTCAGAAGGAAAATTTTATTGATACACACTTCTGGTAGGAAGGATCATCCTAGAGTTCTTACAAGGGTTCTTAAATCTCGAAGATTTAAATCCCTTCTTCTTGAACTCCAAATTGTTTTTCTTCTTCTAGTCTTCACAGGGTTCTGTCTTACTCCTGAATTCCTTATAACAATACCTTGATTTTCAAATAGTATCTTCTAAGGTCTTTGGCTCATCAAATTCAATTCTGTCATGGTAGGACTGAGGTAAGCCACTAAATAATTGTTGCATATTTACCTTTTCAACTTTTATTTAGGGCACATACCTCATTAACTCAAGAAATTTGTTGATACACTCATCTATGGTGAGTTGTCCGAGCTTGAGTTCATAGAACTCCCTTGTCTTCCCATCAAATTGGTTTTCTGACATGTACTTCTTATTGAAGTATTTCTAAAATTGTTTCCATGAAAAGTCATTCTCATGGACTCCTTTCACATTCCTAAGGTCCTCCCACCAAATGGAATCCTTCCCATTCAGGTTGAAAATGGCTATCCGAGCCTTTAAGTTTTCAGAGTAGTCATGGACTCTGAAGTACTTCTTCAAGCCAAGTAGCCAAACCTCTACTTCTTCCCACTTCTTAATATCTCCATCGAAGGTGGGTGGTTTGGCTTTCTTGAAGTCTTCAGGGTCACGACTCTTGGAATGTTTCCTCTTCTTTCCTCTTGTCTGAGAATGGGAACTAGTTTTACCACTAGAAGATTCCTTGGAGTTGTTAGTGTCCTCACCAGAAGAGTCTTCTGTTGAATGTATCTTTGATCCATGATGGGCCTTCTTTGAGGTGCTCCTCCTGGTGTGGCCACTTTCAGGACAATGCTTATGTATCTCAGATGGACTTGGAGTTTTCTTAGTGTGATGTCTGTCCACATGACTGGCAGCTGGACCATGTTGCAATTGATTATGTATATATGATAGACTTTGCAGTAGGATCACATTAATTTCTCTATGCTTTTCCTGCTACTTGATCATCTTTTAATTGTCATCCTTATAACTCTGTAATTCTTCCATGAGGCTTCTTACGATTTCAGCCAAATTTGGAGGGGTTTCCACCACCCTCCTTTCATTAGATTCTTCCTCTCTATTGTGGGAGCTCTCCCCCAATTCTTGATGTGTCACCATCCTTTACGTTGTAGTTCTTTTGTTGTTCATTGTCTGCTTGAGTGCATATAAAACATTTTTTGTTAGTTACTAATCTACCAATTCACCAACAACACATATCATTGCAAGGTGAAGTCGGTTCTTTATTTGGAAACATTAGCCACCTACAATAAGGACTTCCAAAACATCTATCAATCAGTAGAAGGGGGTAAGGTAGGGTATTACCCCATAAGTTCTCTAATAATATTTTTATGCGGCTTGTGCATGAGCCCAAGCAGGACAAGTGTTGTTTCCATGCTTTGATACCAATTTGTAACACACCCAACCCCTAAATAGCCTTTCTAGGGGTGGGGCATTGAATGTTCGCTTTTCCTAATTCATTTTCGATCCCTTGCTTATGCAAAACCCTCTAAAAGGGGCTTCCCCGAAACTTACATCTCTTACTGTTCACTTGAACTAGCTAGCGGGGTCTTCCTCGTGACCTCGAGTTGAAAACCAGGAGCTAAGAACCTACGTTATCAAATCAGAAGTTCCCAGTCTTCGAGAGTTCCAAGGGTGTTGTCAAATTTCTCTGATCGTCAAACAATAGAGGAGATCGATGATCTATGTTCTCCGCTAAGATCCTACGGTTAAGGAGTGGGATTCGACAATTTACATGTGATACACATTTTTCCAAATCCCTGAAGTCCCGAAATATCACCACGTGTACTTATCCCTTCGACGATCGACATTGGACCTCCCTTTATCGACCTGTACTCAAACGTCCTGAATTCACGCCATGTGGCTTGGGCCTTTCGACGATCGACGATTTATGTCGATCATTCCTATGTTATACCTCACTCTGAATATTCCAAACTTTGAAGGTATCCAAACCCCCGGGGTCCCAAATACGTCACCATCCACATATGCTAGACGGGCACAACCAGAGGTTGACATGTGGCAAGGGTTAAACAGTGACACGTGTCCTCGATAGAGGGTGACATGTGTCATACTCTAACAGGCGCAATTGGTATGTGAATCCTCCAAAAATGGGTGACATGTGGCACGCGTAATGCGGGTCCATGTCACCTCGGATGACATCATCAAGGCATGTCATCTTAGACCGATAACTACCCAACCCTTTGATCTAATGGCCAGTAGGATTCCATGTAGATCCTTAGATCTATGGCTCTCGTTACTTCATAGATTTGGCTTCAAAGATTACAAAACCCTCTTGATGCAAATCCCACAAAGAGCTAAGTCTCCGGACTGTTAGCCCCATGTTTTTCATAGTTAAGATTATAGGTTTGTCAACAATTTGCAAAGTCATGCATGTTAGCACCCATATTGTTTTTATGATTGGCATCATCTAACATCTTCAAGGGTCAGTTTAAAAAGGAAGCTTATCATTTATTTGTTCCACTTCCATGTGCAACTGTGCGCTACAGAATTTGATACGCGCTACGCAGATCACTTCACTGTGCAAAGGATTATGTCGCGAAGTGGATTTTCGTCGCGCAGTGGATTTCATCGTGCAGTGGATGCTGTCGCACAAAGGATTTTGCCGCGCAGTGGATTCTGTCGCGCAGTGGATTTTCGTCGTGCAGTGAATTTCTTCGTGCAGTGGATGTTATCACACATAGGATGTCGTCGCGTAGTGGATTTTTTTGCGCAGAGGTTGTTGTCACGTAGTGGATTTTCCTGCGCACAGGCTACAGGTCGCACTACGAAAATGACTAGTTTAGTGGTAAACTTCAAGATCAATTTATGACCAACTGAAGAGGAATTTTGAAAACCCCTGAGAGGTTTTTGTCGAGGACAACCCAAGTAGTAAAAACCTCTCTCATATTTTCAAAATGTGTCACGGATTAGGATATTCGAAGGAATCTTTGAGCCTTATTTTTTAGCTTTCATGATTTCCTGTCTGAGACATGTTTTTGCGTCATGTATTTCGGATAGGTGGAGATGAATTTAAAGAAATAGAGAGAGGTTTTTCTTTATAACGATCTTAACTACAAAAACCTCTCTCAATTTCTAAAAATAGTTTTTTATCTGTGATATACAATGTCATATTTAACGCCTATTTCACTAGTTTGTTGCGCAATCTGCTGTGTTTTTTGCTGTAGGTTACTCTTGCATAGCAGACTTGCTGTGCAAGGGTGACTGAGTGTCCAACAGTGCACATGATGGCTCATCACTACCATATGGTCAAATTTTTATCATGATCAATGATTGTAAAGAATAGTTCGGTTACAATTATGATTTGGCAAAGTCGGGTTTTCTATTTTTAGTGAATCCGTTGAAGTTATTGTTCTCTTTCAAAGAAAACGGATCCATGATTCTAGGAGGAAGTATTTCAAACTTAGCATCCAAGGGTGACACAAGTTTTCTATATATGGGGATCATTTTCATGTAAACAGGGTTGGTTGGCAAATGTGGTAGACACCGGCTATTGTATGTAATCTGAGTTTTGACCGGAATTTAATGCAAAGGTCCTGTAGCTTGATGATAAGATTCTAGTTGTGACAGTTGGATGTATTGTGCTTATTTGTTTGCGTATGTGCTTTCCCATTTTATTTATTTCATATCTCTTTCTATCTATTTCGGAATGGATTATTGAACCTACGGATTCGTTGTACAATGCCCCTTATTCGCGCCACTTAGACAAAACATTTTCCTCTAAAGCTAACTCCGAATTCGTCCACAATGACGCTTCTGAGTTACTTCCTGTAATTTCTCCGGCCACACACTATGGTTTTACACTGAAGGCTGTTGCTCGCCTAGCCTTATCCTCTCAAGTTCAATCACTGAGTCATTTGTCCTGTCTCTTGCTCATACCGGCCCCATAGCCTAAGTCTTACTTTCCTGTGCCAATATAACCAAAATCCATCATATCATAGGTGTTAAATCTAGCCATTGTTTTCAAAGTCATAACCTGCGTGGAGACCACGCCATTTCTGAGAGAGCCCTCTCCAGATCCAAAAGGCTAGTTTCAGTTCTCAAAGTTGGTTGAAAAAGTTACCTTTGTCGTCTGTTTATCAGCCGAACAGATTTACAGAGTGCTAACATGGACTACGGGATCTTGTGCCACGTGTCCTTTTTGACCAACGCTCGAGATCCAATTCGACACTCGCAACTTTGGCGAGTTCATACTTCATAAACTATTGGTCGATTTCCTCTGGAGTATGAAATCTCTGGACTACGGGATTGCTTACCACATACCCCCTCATCTGACAGTCTTGGTTCAACGGACAACACTTGACGGGGAACGGGTAGGGGCCACGTGTTTCTCCACGACGCATTCTCAGTTAGTCGGGTAGTCAAAGGTGGGTCCCTTAGATCGAAGGTTCGAAAGGATCCCGAAGAATCCAGGAATTGACGGTCCACGTTACTTTGGAATTTTAGCATTTGGGAGTTCGGTGAGTGTGTCTCCCATCTTTCCCTCTGGACCACGACGGATTTTTCGCCATGTGTACCTAGCGCCTACAACTAGGATTTACTCTGGCTTGCCAACCTCCAGGGAAAACTCGTGCATTTCTAAGTTGTCGAATATCGAAAGTCCCAGATAACCATGGATCTATGGACACATGTCCCTCCAGTTCAATGATCTATATTTACTCTGCGACTCTGACATTCTTGAGTTTTAGCGCTAGACCTTTCCAAATCTCCTGAAGTAAGACTTCACCGAAGCGCTTAACGTCTCCCCTCCTATGGCAAATCTAATAGCTAAGAGTGATCCATACTGGATCCCTAGATCGAAGGTCCTCATCGATTCATGAATTCGGCCTTTGGCTACTTTCGAGGATTGTGGAGTCACAAATCCCAAAGCCGAAAGAGCTAGCTCCTTTTGGACTAGCTCATGGTTCATAGGCCCTAGTTACATGGGTCCTTTGGGAAAAATTAGGGGTTAAGTGCGAATCCCTTTTCGCAGCAAAGGGGTTAAGGATGTGGGCATGAGCCCTCAGTCATATGGGTGAATAGTCTAAGGTAAAAACTCCCTTCTCCCAAAGAATTCGAAGAAAACATTCTGGCTAAGGTAAACTTCACAGGGTTTGCAAGACTTCGACATTTTAGTCGATCCTGCCCTGACTCTTCTGCAGAATCACATCCCATGACTCTCTAACAATTAAAGTGAGAGAAGTCCAAGATCACATAGATATAACAATTTACAGGAATCAAAGACAATTTCTAATAATTGTTCAAATACTGAGAGACTAAATCATAAACACATACATTTCATCATCACATCCGATATAATGCACAAAGTATGAAAATACTTATCAGAATTGGAAAATGTGAAGCAACTGCTAAAAGGGGTGCATGTTTCCTCCCAACCATAGGAACAACCACTCTTACTGGATTTACCACTGGCCACCCTCGAGCTAGACCATGATGCTCTAAGAGAGATTCTTTCTCTTTGCTCCACAATAGTCAAGGATGAAGGTTACTCTCCTTCTCCCACATAAACTAGGCAACTGGTTTTCTCTGCTCCAAGAAAAGAGGTATGCACGAGTACTTCCTCAGTCACTCTCTAGCCTCATTTACCAACTTGTAGCAAAACCCTGCCCCAGGCTTCTTACAGAAAAAAAATCTTTATTCTCTGCTTTTCTCTCTACTTCAGAAGTGAAGTATCTCCATTGCTCTTCTCTGGAGAGTGTTTTTCTCTACTTTGCTCTGTTGTAGATCTATCTCTGTCCCCAAATTACCTCATTTCTTGCCTTCCTTAGCAAGGTTGTGTAGGTCAAAATCCCTATTCATGGTCAGTCCTGGAAGCCTTACAGATGGGTACCCTACCCCATCTCCTCATTAACTCTTGAGAATGGCCTTCCAACTACCAGCCTGACTGGTAATTCATTTCTGGGTCAGAGGACTGTTGAGCAATTAAGCCCAGTAGGTACTGGTCTAATAAGGGTCATCTCAACCATACTTGGTTTCCATTCATCATCTCTCTCATAACATCCATGGTCTATCTTGGCAAACTCCCCCCCTTTCAGCGGTTGTGCAACACATATTCAAATTCAAATTTTATTAATAACATAAATTCATACATTGACCCTTTTATAAAAGGTTTCATCAAATCAAACATTCATACATATTTAGTCTGCCATAGTCTCTTGTCCAGTTATAGTTATATTTACAAATTGGGGGAAACACGGGTATTACAATATATTATAGTAAGAAGCCAACTATTAAGATAAAAAAAGTTGATCGATTGACGAGTAGTGATTTTGACCAAAGATGTTCCCACATTGCCCCTCCCCTCCCCCCTTTCAAAAGGGACATGAATAACAATCCATGCATTTGTTTCATCTTTGTATCATGGATTGTACTTTCCTTGCCTTGCAGTTTTCATTTGTAGATCTATAGACCTATAGTTATTAACTACAAGAAGGATTGGTCACAAATTGAATCTGGCCAGATCAATGGAAGAGTTTGGTACATGTCGTATTAATTGATTTTCCCAATATTGATAAGGGAAATAATATACACATTTATCTATTAGAAAATTGAATTAAAGTACAAGGAAATTATTGAAAACAAAAATTCCAAGGATATTCAAAACATGTAAACGATGAGACATTCTAAGCGGCATATTTGATTCCATGTGATGAGAGTACTGAGGATGAGTATGAATGAGTCATTATGGATCTCACATATCTTCCCATTAATAATTTGTATGGAAAAGAGTTTAGAAAATATTATTTTGCAAAATAAATGCGAGATTTGGATCAATGGTAGAGTTTATTAACCCATGCAATATGTTCTACAACAAGGTAGACCTACATCAATGGTATTCTCAAACTCCAAGAGGATGCTTACCGTATGTAGGATTAAAAAAAAGGGGGAATCAAGGATTGAGCCATCTTCTCAAACTTTAAGAGGTCACTTTCCCTATGCAAGATAAAAAAAGGAAGTAGGGATTGCATGTAGGTGACCAATCCACATAGTGCGATGAGGGAAGAAATGATTGCATGCATGACAATTGATCCACAAGGTGAGATAACTGATTACAAATGTTTGTTTGCAAATAGACAAATGGATGTTAAGATGCATTGATAGTTGGAAGGTTAAGATGCATTGAGAGATGGATGACTCTGATTGTTTGGACTATCATCTACTCAAGGTGCAAAGACGTGCAATTTCCCATGAAGGTGAAAGGAGACGTTGTAGTGTGAAAACAAATTGGATTGTAGTAAATGAAATAATGAGTAGGATATAAGTAACCATATAGCACGAGTGTTTTAGACAATTGATTTTAAAGGTGACTAAAATGATGGAATAGAAGAAATACACGATAAAAATATGAGACACTGCAAAGAATGATTCTCGTAGTTTATGGAAAAGAATAATGTGTCGAGAAATTAAGAATTCAACAGTTCTAACAAATATACCAGATCGTTAAAACATGCATCAAACAATAGACATGTTCAAACATTTAAATCCATGGAGGTACCATCTGCATATCATTAAAAATATGGAGAAATGACAAGAAGTGGTCATTGTTAAGAGGAAATCGCTTTACTATCATAACCATACAACACATAGTTACATTGAACATGCTATATAACTTGTTGCTTGATATTTTATTAATGGAGATCTGATACAAGAAGGCAAAATGAGAGGGTGGATTTTACAAGAGCACATACACAAAAAGAAAGACAGACTGAAACATAACGCAGGGGATGAATCTCATGAAGCCTACATCCTTAAATATATGTCTATTCCTGAGGGGTTTTGATCAAACAACTTTGGTTGTAATAAAATCTTAAATTCCCCAAAGCACTAACCCGAAAAATGAGCTCCTTATCTTGCTTTATAGGCCCTTCATTTGTAAGAAAATTGTTCATTTAATCAAATACTGCTTCTTGAAAAACATATACTGCTTGTCATAATCTTGATACCATATTTGGTTTTCTAACCGCTTCCAACTGATTTTACCTGATTTTACTGGGTAAAAAATTATTTTTATCCCAAAGCTGACATGCTGAGTTGTCAAGAGAAATGTTCCATTTGCTCGATATGTGCTTCTGCCTAGATCTCTCTAGGTGATTCAATTGATTCCCATTATTGCGTTGAGCGCTCTCAACCTAGCTTAGCAAGGAGAAGAGTTATCCATTTCCTCTCAGCTAAGACTGCTAAATTAAAATAGGGCACGGTTGACCAATCCTATGAATCCTCTTCCTCAAGCTCCTCCAATGCACTGATAGGATTGGAAATTGCACCTTATAGTAGATTCCCCAATTTCCTTTGGCTCTCAGATGTTGGATAATGATACTGGAGAAGGGCATTCTCTCCTTTGCGAAATGCAGAACACACTCTCCCAACATATGTAGCCAAGATGGTTGACTACCTTCTCTTGAAGGAGGAGAATGAGTAGGTGGGTTATCATCTGTGGCACATGGCATCTGAGTAACTCACTTTCAAAAAGAAAACTACTCATATATTATTTTCTTCTAATTCTTTGGTTTCTCATATAGGAGTTTGAACGTGCTTGTGGAGATAGCTGATGGGGCAAAAATATCTGCCACGCCCGGCTTGATCTCTTGAGATCTAGGGCTTGCATGGGTGGGTGTGTGTATGGACAATGATTACTATCCTATTTTAGATTTAGGAAACACTATGATGATTGGTGAAAGGATGTTGAAGTGATGCCAAATATCTTGTTATGCATCATATCTTTTCCAACTAATTTGGCAGTTCATCATTGTATCCATCAACCGCTTGAAATATTCCTTCTCCTACCTTTGTATGAACACACATCCCTTTATCAATGGTTTAATTATTTTGAAAGAATGGGAGGGGACACAAAATTTTGAGTGACGTCATCACAATCCCATGGACACATGGCAACTTCCCATTATTCCATGTCAGCACTGATGTGGCTCTAGGTTTAGTCTGCATGTAGTTGAGTTTGATAGGATGGTTTTAATCCCCAGTGGGCTCTTCCTACGCAAGTGGAATTCTTGGAATGGCTCTGGAAAATTACCTATTAGCGTGTCAAGACATCCTTGATTCTTCTGAGCGTCCTAGGTGGATTGATGATTGGCTCCAAGTGTCGCTGAGTGTGTGGACGGTTGTGTGCTGAGTGGGCGGATGAATGTGTGCTAAGTGGGCGGATAGGTGGCTTGACAAAAATGGAATACCATTGTCACGACCCAAAGGGAGTGGTTTTACCTTATGTATTCTTTTCATGCGACACCATTCATTTTTCAACACGTGGCTCTCAAAACCCTCGTCACACCCCATATGCATGTTAACCCCCGAGCACTTTCTCCATGCAACATCAAATTTCCATTGTAGATCAAGCTCACTTGCGATTGTTGGATGATTGGGCCCCACACCTTGACTAGTGCTTATCTCTTAAACCTTAGACATGTGATATAAACCCTGTATGAAAAAGGATTAAGCCTATTCGAAGTGCGATTAGCCCCCCACTATGTTCCCGATAAGTGCCCAGGCATTTGAAATTTAGCATTGGGCCCTTAGGGCTTGATTTTTCTGTTGATTTCTCCGGGGCACTTGAGCATCTACTAGCCCCTTTCAATTCATGAGATTTGTAATCTTGCCTTCAACCTCTATCTTGTCAAATTCATCCTCACAAACTCGATCAACATGTGTATTAGTGACTGGATCAAATCCAGTACTAACATCGGCTCCAATAGGGACAACATACCCCTATAGTCTGTTGAGAACTATAGACCAAGTTCCTTCTTTTTTTTGGTTATGGAGACTTCATTAAAATAATAGGCCCCTTGCACACTTTAAAACTAATCTGATAAGTGAAACAAAATTGCTCAACAAATTACAGCGTTAGAACCATAACTATTTGTTTGTGTCATAAATGGTGAATGAAGTAAAATTAAAAATACATGAACATGAATGAAAAAATATTTATTTATATACAAGGTGAGAAAAATGCATCTTTCAGTACTGCAAGAAGTGTTTGAGGAATCTCCCATTTACAGGAGCCCCAAACAACTCTCCATCCAGATGTGTTAATTCATATGTGTTGTTGTCTTGCATTGAAACGATCTTGAAGGGTCCAAGCTAGAGATTGTCGAATTTCCCATGTTTTCCCTTTGCTTCTCTTCCGACATCCCACTTTAGGACCAGGTATCCCACCTTGAAGTTTCTTTCCTTGTTCCTCTTGTCAAAAATTTCTTTCATTCTTGCTTGGTGGGCTTGATACTTCATCTGCACTTGATCTCTTACATGTTGGACTTCCATTAGTTGGTTGATTCTTCTGTGCATATCATCTGACTTTGCCTCTTCATATTGTAGTAGATTCATCATAGGAAGGTAGAGTTGGATGGGAAAAATGGCTTCTAATCCATATACCAGCTGAAAAGGAGAAGTTCCAATAGACCTCTTGATGCTTACTCTATCTTCCCACTCTGCATATTTCAAATGAGAATCCCATGCTTTCTTGTTTTGGGACAACATCTTCTTGATGATCTTGATGAGATTCTTGTTGGATGACTCAACCAATCCATTTCCATGTGGATAATAAGCAGTGGAGTGCCATGGCTCGATATTGTAATTTTGAAAAAATTGCATAAGCTTAGAAGATTCGAAGGCTTGGGCATTGTTAGTTATGATATTTCTAGAACATCCAAATCTATCCAAAATGTTCTCTTCAAGGAACTTGATAATGACAATGTTAGTTGTTGCTCGGGTGGGAATAGCCTCCACCCACTTGGTGAAGTAATATGTAGCTGTCAAAATCCATTTTTGTTTCCCACTTGAATTCAGATTTATTTCACCAATGAAATCCAATCCCCATTGTTGGAAATGTGTCTATGCTTCAATAGGTTTGAGTGGAAGAGGCTGCAATGTTTGATTTCCTGCAAACATTTGAAATTTTACATAGGCTCTAACCATGCAATTTACATAAGAGAATAATGACCAACTCTGAGGATATTGTATGCAATGGTTGTCCAAGCATGGTGGCCTCCACTTATCCCTTTGTGAAACTCAGTGGTAATGCCCTCAATTTCTTCTTCAGTGAGGAAATTTAGCTTTAGTCCTCCTGGATATTTCCAAAATACATTATTTCATAGCCTTTGGTTTGATATATATGGCCTTAGATTTGCCCCATGTTGATGTGCAAATTAAATTATGAAGGTACTAAATTGCATATTTATACCAATTAGACGGAACAAATTTAGGACTTACCTTCAAAGATGGTTCTTGTGTTTCATCTTCTTCTGGTGTTGTTGCCATGATGTTTGATGATAGATAATTTATATAAAGAGACCTGCAATTTGATTAAACCAATAGTTTATCAAGTCCTTGTCCCTTTATCATCTTGGTGGGTTTTATTTCCAAATCATATTCTTGAAGTTTGGCAATCCATTTACCCCTTCTTCCTTCACTGTCAGGCTGGGTAAGAATATCCTTTATTGCACTAGTGTGTACATAGGAAAATATTTTTAAGTGTAGTATATAATATCCAAAGGCTTTCAATGTCTAGCATATGCTTGTTTCTCCAGGTTTTTGTATCTTAGTTCAACATCTCTTAAAGCTTTGTTGAAGAAGATTATGGGTTGCTCTTGGTTTTCTTCATTTTTTTGTAACAATACAATAACTATAATATGTTCTGAAGAAAAAGAGAAGACAGAGAACTCTTTATCATAGTTTGGGCTTACTAACATTGGAGACTCTCCCAATGCCTCTTTGGCTTAACATAAATATTCTTTAGCTTCAGTAGTCCATTTTACTTCATGGTCCCTTTTCAACATGTTTGTGATGTGCTTTACCATTTCAACAAAATTTGGGACAAACCTTTTCAGAAAAATAATTCTACCCAAGAAGGATTGTATTTCTTTCTTCTTTCTGGGCAGAGAAATTTGTTTAATTTCCTCCACTCTTTCTATATCTATATTCACCCCTTCCTTTTATACAATATGTCCCAGGAGCTTCCCCTTTGTCATTGCAAAATAAGAATTTTTTGGGTTCAATGATAGGCCAAACATTTTGCACTTCACAAAAGTCTGCCTCAAATGCTTGATGTGATCTTCATCTGTTTTAGAGAAGACAATCATGTCATCAAGGTATATGAAAATGAATATGTCCTTCTCTCCCACAAAGGCTATGTCCATAGCTCGTTGGAATGTGGCTCCTGCATTTATCAAACCAAAAGGAATTTTTTCATACACGAAAGTTCTCCATGGGGTTATGAAGGTTTTCTTTTCCCTATCGTCAGGATGCATTGCCACCTGGTTATATATGAGAAACCATCCATCATAGAAATCATGTTTTCTCCCACTACTTTATGTAGTATGTGATCCATATTAGGAAAAGGGTAATTATATTTCAGAGAGAATTTGTTTAAGTTCCTGAAGTCTACACAAAGTCTCATCTCTCTACTCCTTTTTTTGACTGGAACCAAATTTTCAAACCATTCAAAATACCCGAGGGGAATAATGATTTGGGAATCAAGTAATTTCCTCATCTCTTTCTTTATAGTGGGTAGTAATAGAGGGTTGCCTTGCCTTATTTTTTGCCTGAGAGGATTGGTACTAGGCTTGAGTGGTATTATATGTTGTATGATGTTGGTATCATAAGTATTTATTTAAGTCTTCATATTTCCAAGCAAAAACATTTGCATACTCCTTAAACAATTGTAGATATTTTTACTTGTATTGATAATGAATCTCTTTAATAGATTTATGAGTTAGGGTTTTTTTTTTCTGTCCCAATGTTTCATTATTCAATGTTGTCATCTTTAAGAAGAACTGTTGGCTTTACAGACACATCATTTCTATCAAAAAGATGTTCCAGGGGCACCAGGCCTTTGGGGATAACATTATTTTTAAGTTGAAAGACTTTATGTTCATCCATGTATTCACTAAATCCAGAAGTGATATGAATTTCCTTTTCATTCATGGGGTCACCATCTTCTTCATCATCTGAGTCCACATAGATATTTGCAAAATCCTCTATGACTTCCATGAATGTTTTGATCTGCTATTCATCTTCAAAAAATTGTCAGTATTTGATGTTAATAGGGATGAATGGTCTATACCTCATATCAATTTCATATCTCATTTGAGGGAAAGTGGGGGTTTTAAAGGTACTAGATGCTATTGCTAAGGAATCAACCTACTAGTTAAATTCTCTTGAGATAGTAGTAATATCAAAAGCCTCATAAAAATTATCAATTATATCCCATGCCTTATTTTTGTATTCCCTCATCCTGGGATGTGTTGTCTAATAACAACCTTGGATTTGTTGTACCACTAGTTTTGAATCTCCAAATACCACCGGCTCAGTGATCTGCATTTTTCTTGTTGCCTCCAAGCCTAGAATTAAGGCCTCATATTTGGCTACATTGTAAGTGGCCTTAAACTCCATCTTGTAGGACAGATGAATTTCTTTCTTGTTGGGGGAAGTGAGCACCACACCAGCTCCTACTCCTTCTTTTGAATATGCCCCGTCAAAATACATTTTCCATTTGCCACTTATTTCTTCAGCGGGGCTTGCCAAAGGGGCTATGAGTGTGGGAGACTCCTTGTATTCTTCATTGATTGTGAGGATACAATATTCAAGGTCTTCATTAGCATCATATATAGGGTGATTTACAGGATTATTATGGTCGCTAACCGTGTAAGCGCATTTTGTTTCTCTGTATAATCTCTTGTTCTCTCCTCTAAAAATCAATACAGTAGCATAAGTCATGTCCATCTACATTGTACCACCCAAATTTCATGCCCATGTTATTGATAGCAACACACCATAATTTGCAAGCACATCAGCCACCACTACATCCATCATTATGCTTTTGACAAGAAGTTGAGCCAAAGTGACTACCATATCTTTGATTATACCATCACATTTTACTTTTTTGGCATCAAAAGAGTAGAGATCATGATGTGGCCTAGTTATTTCCAACCCCATCTTTTCCATGAGTACTCTGGGCATAAAATTATTTGAGGCTCTGAAATCAAGCATACAATTATGCAACATCTTGTCATGTATATTCAATGTTACATAAAAAGGTGCAACAAACCCTTCTTTGTCATCTATGTGAGGGCCAAAAACTATGGTGGGAGACTCATCTTGTAGATTCACAGTATCAAGAGGACTTGTTGATCCTTTTTTTGCATCACTTTCTCAATCTGTTTGTGGTATGAAGGATTTCTAGCCAATTCCATTAGTGGGACATGAATATTGATCTTGGATAGTTCCTTTTCAATATTGAAAGGTGGAACTGATTCCGCAAGTTCCTTAACTTCTTGTTCTCTCTTTGAAGGTTCTCCAACCTCCTTATCCTTGGGAATATTATTTAGTTCTTTCACTTTATCCATAGAAATACTTGGGACAAGATTGTTAGGTTCAGACTAGCTATCGTGATTGGCTACCTTCTATGTAGTTATGAGATCATACTTCTTATGCATCTCAACCTGTAGCACATCAACAAACATCCTATATTAAATAGAGGACAACACTTCTTTGTTTGATTCACTTTTGGGGGTTTGCTTTATGTTGTTAAGTGAATGCTCATAATTATATTGAGTTATATGCATGCCATTGTTATTCCCTTATAACAAGTGTTTTTCCTTTGGATTCTCAACATATCCTTCATCCATTTCTTCCTCCACCAAGTCATTTTCATTGTTGGTTCCGATAGGGGGTTGGATGGGTTGTTCTTCATTTCTTCTTTCTCTCCTCACAAGTTGAGGATTGAAAGGTATTCTGAACTGATTGTGGTTCCTCACCCCTCCTTGAGAAAATTTGTTGGAATTACCATTTTCCATCGCAAATCTAGACATCTTATTTGTCAAATTTCTAATTAGCCTAGACATTTCATCCATTTAGGCTTCATGGGAATCTTTAACTAGACTTGAGGGACCACCATCTTCTCTATCCTTTTTCCTAGCTTTTGTTTCATTTTACCTGATGCAATCATATTTCCTTCAATGTTTATTGCATTGTCTTGCACTATTAGCAGAGTTGGATCCCTTCTTTCTCTTAATACCATGGCAAAGTCTACATCAAAATCCCCAACATATATGACTTTAGCAGCTTATTGCAAAGGATTTATGTCTCTAGGGATCTTGTTGTATATCTTGTTAAATCTTTTGTTAAAGTCAACAATAGGCTCATTATCTCTCTTCTTGAGAGAGCCAAATTCGACCAAGTAAAACAGACTATCTCTTTTTCCCCCCATTGTATCATAAATGCATACTAAAGATCCTGCCAACTATCTATTGATGCTATGGGAATCTCTCTGAACCAATTATGAACATCTCCCCATAAGGTCTGAACAAATATCCTCATGAAGACATCGTCATGTGTTATAGCAAGATTTGCCTCACCCTATGCAAATTTGCTCAGAAGGCCTTGTTCCATTTCCCTATGCGGACTTGAAGTCCCTTTTTGCAAATCCCAGAGATAAAAACATTATTTTTCCACATATACGCGCCCTATCTATTATACAACATATGTGTATGCAGGTTTCACCATTACAACCTGCGTACATCGGGTTTTGTGCCCAAAATTTAAAAATGGTGTTGGGTTTCCATGTCACTTCACGAGATCCATGATCCTTGACCTTCCATATACTGGAAACGTTTTGACTCGGCCCTTCAGTTCCACTTGAAGGCTATAAATGGGGCAAATCCGAGCTATGGAAAAGAGGAGAAGAATTCAACTTTGAGAGAAAAGTTACTCTGAGAAATTATTCACTTCATATTGAGTCTGCATCCCTTTATCCTTTAAAGTCTGAACACATTGTTCAGCCCCCAAGATCTTCCCTACATGATTAAGAATACCATTGTCTCTCTTATATGAGCTTGCTTTGGTGGAGGATTGATGTGGTGGAGGCCTAGCTGGAAGGGACTTAGTTTCTCTGTTTCGAACCGTGCCGACACAGAAGTTTGTAATTCATTCACTTCTGCTGATTACATTTTAATAGAAATACTCTTTTCTTGTCCAATTAATATCTTGCAAATATTTGAATTGTTATTCCATGGGCATATTTGTTATAAATGTTGATGGATTATGTTATTGATTGTGCTAACATTATATATTATCACCACATGCTTGTGTTTCTTGGTTGTTGAGGACAAGTTGCAGGTGTATTTCTTTGAGTCAAGTGCTCAACGACGAACTTCATCGAACGTCTGGACGAGGTAGGCCTTTTATCTTGTCTTGCTAGAATTTTTTTTATATAGCATACCTGAGATTATAGTTGATTTCTGCAGTCATTTCCGTATGTTGTGTTTTACCCCTAGCCATAGAGAGATTTTCCTCGTAACAGAATTGGCGACCATACTGGGGATAAAATCTTTTTTTCGGGGTTTGGAGTGTTTTTCTCCTTTGATTTCTCTCGTTTATATTGAGTTTCTTGTTGTATGACTGCTTGACAACCTTTGTCCATTCTGAGTCTAAGTTTCTTAGCCTTCTCTTTAGCCTAGCTGTGTTTTAACACATATACACGAGTTTTTACCTGACAGTCGCGTACATACGTGTGGTGTCCTTCTACAAGAAGCGTATAGACACGCTTTTCTCCTGAACAGTCGCGTACATCACCCTTTGTTACTTGGTTGCTGGGTTTGATGGTTGTTGGGTAAGTTTTAATGGTTCCTGACTCATCTTGGGTCTCTGTTATGATTGTTAAGTGTATGTGGAATGATAGGAAACCTTTATTTGGTTGGGCAGTGCCTTCCTCATTATCCTTTTAATTTGATTTTCCTTGCATCTTGGGTTGGGTGTTTGCTTTTTGATATCCTACTTGATTTGTCTTTGTTTACATACAATAGAGTTTTTATATCAAGTTGTTGTTCAGTCCTTGCATTTTCATTCTTTTATATTGAAAATACAAAAATATTAGGCATTTTAAATTGATGGCATTTGATCTTTTGGGTCCTTATCATTTATCTTAGTACATGTAAAGAAAGATTGCATCTTATTTGGAATTGCAGAATTAAACTGAAAATTGCATTTTGAAAAACATATCATTTATTGGGAATTGAAGTTAGGACTTTGCATTGTATTCATATTCATTTATTTTACTTGTTGAGTCATACCATCATTAGTTTCACGACCACACATTTTTTGAGTAAGAAAGGCCACTAAAAGTAACACTGATAATTTAAAATTGATTAGAAACGATTTTATTTTCTAGGGTGCAAAAACTATCTTAGGGTTTAGAGCCTTGGAATAGGATTTTGTGAGTAAACTTCTCCAAGGCTATTAAATCAACATATCTATCTGACTAAGGGAGTGGTGAAATCCATTGTATAATTGGTGACGTGAGGAGGCTCTGCTTACATCGAAGTTAAACATGAGGTCGTGTGAGGTTGGTTGAAGGGATATTCCCCCCGATACCTTCTTAGCGTCATATATATTTCTGGGGATCTATTCGTATATGGGGATCTTGCTAGTACCTTTACCTCTATGAAAGGCGGTGCTTCCAAGGTTTCAGGATTTGTTACCCTGCCCATATGGTGGACCTGAATTACAACTGTTCGCTTGCACATGGGTTATATCGTGGTTGCTTAGTTTCTTGACATAGGTACCACTTAGGTTACTTGCAGGGGTTATTCCGCAGGTACCCTGGGTCAGATAAGGGTCGGACAACACACAACCTTTATGGAGGATTACCTCTCCAGGGGGATCTGACCGATTGGTTTTTAATCCCATGAGGGCCCTTATAACTAATTATGATACCTCTAATATTTAGCAGGGAGTCTCAGGCCCCTCTTGGGTGAGGCATACCTACTTTAGGGAGCTAGGCCCCTTTCAACCACTTTATCCTGTTTGTGTGCATATTGGCCTTTTGTTTATTTTATTTTGTTGTGCTTTGTGATTATTAGTTGACCTTAGGATTTTATATTGCGCCTTGAGTTTTCATTATTATGGATAGTGGAGTTCCTTCGGCTCCCTCATTTACCACTACATCTCCCATTACATTCACTCATTTCATGGGGATGAATCCATCCGTGTTTCATAATGGTATGTATAATTATGATACACAGTCAATGCCTTGGGTCTCTAGTAATTTCCCTCTTAATATGCCTATACATTCACTCGGGGGCACGATGGCTCTATTGTATGCGTCTTCATTTTAGAGGAGTCTTATTCCTCAACCAACTCTCACAGTGCGGGGTTGGAATATCCCCTCTTACTGATCCAATCTGAGTCTTTCTTTTTCAGGAGAAAGTGATAAAATGGGTGGTTATTCTACTTATTACACCCCATCCATGTATCCTTCGTCTGTTATTCCATTTCCTATGAACACTCTTCCCATGGCGGGTCTCCATATGTCCTCTGGTACTTCATACAGAGGGAATCAGTTTTATGGTACGGTCTACCCCCTTCATGGAATCCCTTCACATGGGGGCAATAAATATCCTCACTTGAATAACCTGTGCCACGCCTTTGTCTCTTCGCAGACATCTGCTTCAGTGATGATGCATGTACAAACCTCTATGGATCAATTAGGCGAAGTATACTACCTTTCTAGACAGGGATAAGGTGTAGACAAGAACCCTTCATGGTTTGCAATTTCTCAAAACTAGTCTTTCTTGGGACCTTGGTCTCAAATGCCACAACTAACTGTCACCACCAGACCAGTCACTGCAAGTCATGCTAGAATCCCATCACCAACCGCTTCAAGTCATGTTGGAGATTGGTCAACAACCCTTGCAAGCCATGTTGAAGACCAACAACCAACCGTTGCAAGTCATGCTGGGGGCACCACTCTAGTCGCCATGAGTCATACTGACATCACATCTCCAACTCTGGTCAGTCATGCTGGAGACTCATCACCAACCTCCGTGCATCATATGGGAGATAAACCACCAACCTCTACCAGTCATGCTGATAGCATATCAACAACCATTGTGAATGAAATTGGGGGCATTCATATGATTGAGATTCCTAGATATGTAAGACGTGAGCCCAAGTTCCTTTGTAGGCTTTGCAAAGGAGATCACCTTACTCGTTCATGCCCTGCTTCGACTATGGTACAAGAAGTGTGGTCTTTTCCTAGGGGCCCTATGGGTTTTGAGTTGTATTTGGTTTCCCAACACTCTATTTCTCCTTTGATTGACACAACAATCATGTCGATGCAATCATCACATGACCCCACTCCTGTTTTAAGGAGTGAGATATCTTTCGACCATGTCATTAACATTTCTACCCAGGTACCTTCTGAACAAGAGAGAGTTTTACTCTCCTCGAGTACTCTCCCTCCAAGTCTTGGAGAGGTTCCCTTTGACTAGGATGGTCTTGTGGGGTATCAAATTACTCCTCCTATGCCTTTTCAAGTAAGAGATGTTCTCTGATATATCATTGAGAAGGTAACCTGTACAAGCACTTTATCCTCCTTGACTTGGAAAGCTTTGGGTTTTCTCAAGATTCTGTCAACTTTTCGTAAGCTGCTGACCTTTCACAGAAATCTTGCATGGGAGCCTTGGCCTCCCCCATGACATGCCACCTAGAAACCCCCCAACGAGTCTGATTTAAGCTCTTTTCCGACTCGTTTAAAAAAGCGAAAAGATTGTCGAGTGAATTTATCTCTTTAACACTCGTTAATTGGATTTGAAAGGTCGGAAGTCTGATTTAAGCTCTTTTTCGACTCTCTCAAAAAGAGAAAATATTGCCGAGTGAACTTGTCTCTTTCACACTCGTAAATTGGAATTGAAAGGATGTCTATTTGGTGCAAGTTTATCCCTTTTTCAAACCAAGTAGACTAAGATTACAAAAAATGACATTTTTTGGCGTTATGTTGTAATTGCATCTCATTCTCTTGCTTGCATTATTGAGCCTATTATCGGTTCTCACATTTGCGTTATAAGCCTCTCACCCCATCAATTTGCATCATCAACCAAGCATAGCCTTGTTTATATCCTTTGCAGCTTGACACCCTATACTCAAGAGGAAACATTCCCTCGAGTGTCCATCTCCCGTATGCACCTCCTTGCATTGAGGATAGGTATGTTCCACTGCTGGAACTAGATTGCTTACTTGTGACACTCGTTTCCTCCTCTGTATCATAGCATTCATTTGACTATGAAAAAACAAAAAAAATACGGGCGGGAAAAAAATATTATCTTATATTGGCAACAGTCGTTTCACCTTTGAACATAGCACAAAATTTTTGACTCCACATGTCATCAATTTTGGGTTTAGCATGACCTTAGGAAGTTGAGCTCATTATAGAGAGTTTAATTCCCCAACTAGTTACTCTTCCAATCCCTTTGGAGAGTTTGATTGATGTCGCTTGCATCTCAAAGTTTCATCATTGAGTCTATGCTGCCATAGTCTTCCATATGTCTCATGCTCTTGTTAAAAGGATGTCTATCAACCTATGTCAGCCATTCCTCAGAACTCTTGACTTTGCATGTCGGCCATGCCCTCAGTGTGTCTCAGAGTTACATGAAGCCTGTAGTCCTATTGCGCACCTTGGTCCTAATTTCCTCATTGGTAGGTAACCTTGAACCCAACAATTGACATTTCATCATTGGTCATTGACTGGGTGGTTTCCCTTGTGTTCGACAGTAAGAAATCTATTCACACATTGGGATTCGTGCAGTGTCTTAGATGCCATTATCCTTATTGGTGGTTTCCTCTCCTTTGTCAGCAGTTTTTCTTATTGACTTCTATTTAGAGGGTCTTTTTTGTGCCCCACTTGCATCTGGTGCACGTGAAAGACGCACAGGGTCATTTGTTCATGAACATGTTGTTCGCCCGATTTCCTCCAAATCACCAATCTCCTGCTTTGTACCTCGTGATGAATAATGAGCGATGCCTCAATTCTCTCCTTTCAGCCAGTCTCCTTCCATTGACTTCAACTCATCTATTCTAGAGACGAGACCTAGAGTCCTATGAGTACCTAGAGGCTTGCAATTATTAGTGGCAGTTTCTCTCGCCATCGACAGTTGGGAATACATCAATGTCTCCTGATCGATGGATTCTTGAAGTGTTTGACCCCGATACCTCTAGTCACACTTGAAAGAATGTACTCGGTGCCTTGATACCTACTTTTATTATTGATAGGTTGTCTCGTGTTTGTTAATGGTATACCTTAATGACCAGTAATCAAATGAAGTCTCATTGTGTTCGACCTCAACTCTTTTATTCACATGATGCAGACTTGTACCTTTGGCGAATTGTGTAGAAGACTTGAAGACATCAGTTCATAGTCATAGCTTTCCCAAGCTATTGCTATGTTTCATTGGACCAATACCTATGTGACTTCAATGATCATGGGTGATCATATTGTACTCCATTATATACATATATCTTCATATTGATTTTGAGACTGGTTTTACTGGGCCTTGCTCATGACTATGACAACCTTTGGCATGTAGCCACCTTTGTATTGCCTATTCATGGCCATGAACAACTGTTTGGTATATTTTCACATGGATCTATAGTGTAATTCGAATTGGCAGCCATGTGCGTAAAGTTAGTACATATTGTAATATTCTTAGGAGCAACTAGTTCTTCCAGTTAGGTCCCCATTACTCCGCTTATGGGTATTATAATGTATTTTGGCCATCGCAAATACTCCTTTGACCTCACACATTATGGGGCATCTGTTATAGCAAGATTTTCCTCACCCTATAAAAATTTGCTCATAAGGCCTTGTTCCATTTCCTTATGCATACTTGAAGTCCCTTTTTGCAAATCCCAGAGATAAAAATATTATTTTTCCACATATACGTGCCCTATCTATTATACAACATGTGTATATGCAAGTTTCACCACTACAGCCAACATACACCAGATTTTGTCCCCAAAATTAAAAAATGGTGTCAGGTTTCCATGTCACATCACGAGATCCATGATCCTTGACCTTCCGTATACTTTAAACGTTCCAACTCGTCCCTTCAGTTCCACTTGAAGGCTATAAATGGGCCAAATCCGAGCTGTGGAAAAGAGGAGAAGAATTCAACTTTGAGAGCAAAGTTACTCTGGAGAAATTATTCACTTCATATTGAGTCTGCATCCCTTTATCCTTTTAAGTCCGAACACATTGTTCAGCCCCCAAGCTCTTCCCTACATGATTGAGAACCTCATTGTCTCTCCTATATGAGCTTGCCTTTGGTCGGGGATTGAAGAGGTGGAGGCCCAGCTGGAAGGGACTTAGTTTCTCGGTTTCGAACCGTGCCGACATAGAAGTTTGTAATTCATTCACTTCTGGTGATTACATTTTAATAGAAATACTCTTTTCTCATCCAATTAATATCTTGCAAATATTTGAATTGTTATTCCATGGGCATATTTGTTATGAATGTTGATGGATTATGTTATTGAATGTGCTAAAATTATATATTATCACCATATTCTTGCATTTCTTGGTTGTTGAGGACAAGTTGTAGGTGTATTTCTTTGAGTCAAGTGCTCAATGGTGGACTTCTTCGAACGTCTGGACGAGATAGTACTTTTATATTGTCTTGCTAGCATATTTTTTTATATAGCATACCTGAGATTAGAGTTGATTTCTGTAGTCATTTCTGTCTGTTGTGGTTTACCCCTAGCCATAGAGAGATTTTCCCCGTAACATCATGCTCCACGAACATGTTTTTAGTGAAGTCTTGGAAGGCTGCTAGGTATTCTTCAGTGGAATGAGTTGGTTCACCATTGTATTTTGGAAAGAGCTTCAAATAGTTTTCAGGGAGGTCATGAACATGCACATGCAAATTTAATGGGCCAAATATAGAAACAACCCAAGGGTTTAAAGGTGTCGAGGGAGGTTGGTTTCCCCCATCTCTTTCTCCTCCTAGATTGGCCATAAGATTATGCGGGATGCGGTTATGGGCTTCAAAGGACGAAGGATTAACAAGGTTTTTCAAGAAGGGTTTAAGGGAAGAACTTGCTTCTTGACAAAAATCTATGGGAAAATTATGTAGATCTATTAAGGGTTTGGGAGGTAGCTTTGAAGCAGAATATGAATCAACATGTATATTAATTAGCTCAAAATATTCGCTACCTCTACAAACAACAGAACAAGATGTTTCCAAATTAGGGTTACCTGAAGACAAAGAGATTTGACATTCTCTGAGGTTTCTCCAGGTCACGAGCTTCTCTGGATTTGAGTATATTGGAGTATTCTCAGAATCTAGGTTGCTTCTAGTGTATCTTCTATTAGATGCTAGATATTCTTTATGTGGAGTGTCCAGGTGAAATTATCAATAGTCGGATGCCTGAAACTCGTTTACTTTTGAATATGAGAAATTTCAATGTCATAACCCCAGGGAAAGATATCTTCAAATTTCATTCCTCGATAATGGTACCATTTTGGATGTTATCCCTCGAGATGTTCCAGGCTGTCAATGGAACAATGTCAAGGCACCCTGGGGGTTAAAACTCACGATGAGCCTTAGATCCATGTTTGCACTCAAAGAAAATTGTGCAAAATTAGGTAAGTTTTTATCTCTCTCTTATAGAACTCTCAGCCCTCAAATAGTCTCAATCCATATATTAAAACTTTTATCCCCAAGAGGCATTTGTCCACGAGTGTTCCAAACAATTGATTTTAAAGGTGAGTGAAATGATGGATTGGAATAAATACACAATAAACATATGAGGCACTGAGAAGAATGAATCTCATAGTTTATGGAAAAGAATAACATGCTAAGAAATTAAGAATTCAACAGTTCTAACAAATATATGAGATCGTTAAAACATGCATCAAACGATCGACATATTCAAACATTTAAATCCATGGAGGTACCCTCTGCATATCATTAAACATATGAAGAGATGACAAGAAGTGGTCATTGTTAAGAGGAAATAATTCACTATCATAAGCATACAATACACAGTTACACTAAACATGTTATATAACTTGTTGCTTGAGCTTTTATTAATGGAGATCTGATACAAGAAGCCAAAATGAGAGGGTGGATTTTACAAGAGCACATGCACAAAAAGAAAGACAGGTTGAAACATAACGTAGGGGATGAATCTCATGAATCCTGCAACCTTAAATATTTGTCTATTCCTGAGGGGTTTTGATCAAACAACTCTATTTGTAAGAAACTCTTAAATTCCCCAAAGTGTTGACCAGAAAAATGAGCTTCATATCTTGCTTTATAGGCCCTTCATTTGTAAGAAAACCATTCATTTAATCTAATACCGCTTCTTGAAAAATGGATATTGCTTGTCAGAATCTTGATACCATCTTTGGTTTTCTAATCGCTCCCAGCTTTCCATCTTATCTTACTAGGTAAAAAATGATTTTTACCCATCGAGCTGTCAAGAGAAATGTTCCATTTTCCTGATCTACGCTTATGCCTAGAGCTCTCTAGGTGATTCAATTGATTCCCATTATTATGTTGAGCGCTCTCGACCTGCGTTAGCGATGAGAAGGGTTAGTCGTTTCCTCTCAGATAACACTGCCAAATTAAAACAGGGCACGATTGACCAATCCTATGAATCCTCTGCCTTAAGCTCCTCTAATGCGCTGATAAGATTGGAAATTGCACCTTAGGTTAGATTCCAAAATTTCCTTCATCTCATAGATGTTGGATAATGATACTAGAGAAGGACATTCTCTCCTTTGTGAAATGCAGAACACACTCTCTCGACGTATGTAGCGAATATGGTTGATTACCTTCTCTTGAAGGGAGATAATGAGTAGGTGGGTTATTGTCTGTGACACCTGGCATCTGAGTAACTCACTTTTAGAAAGAAAGCTACTCGCATACTAGTTTCGTCTGATCCTTTGGTTTTCTCATATAGGAGTTTGACACGTGCTTATGGAGACAATTGATCCAGTGAAAAGATCTATCACACCCGTCTTGATCTATTGAGATCCGGGGCTTGCGTGGGTGTATGTGTATGGACAATGATTACTATCCTCTGTTAGTTGAAAAAAATGGTATGATGATTGGTGAAAGGATGTAGATGTGATTCCAAATGTCTTGTTATGCATCGTATATTTTCCAACTGATTTCATAGGTCGTCAATTTATCCATCACCCTCTTTAAATATTCTTCCTCATGTCTTTGTATGAACACACATCCCTTTCTCAATGGTTTAATTATTTTGAAAGAATGGGAGGGGGTGTGAAATTTTGAGTGATGTCATCTAGATCCCATGGACACGTGGAAACTTCCCATTGGTCCATGTTAGCACTGATGTGGCTCTGGGGTCAGTTTGTGTGTAGCTGAGTTTGATAGGATGGTTGTAATCTCTAGTGGGATCTTCTTATGCAAGTGGAATTATCAGACTGCCTCTGGAAAATGACAAGTTGTTGTGTTAGGACATTCATGATTCTTCTGAGCATCCTAGGTGGATTGTTGATTGGTTTTAGGTGTCTCCAAGTGTGCGGAAAGTGGGTGGATAGGTGGCTTGACAAAACCAGAATAACACTATCGCAACCTAAAGGGAGATTTTTTACCTTATGTATTCTGTTCATGCGACACCATTCTTTTCGTAACACGTGGCTCTTGAAACCACCGTCACACGCCATATGAGTGTTAACACTCAAGCACTTTCTCCATGTGACATTTTCCATCATAGATCAGGCTCGCTTGCGATCGTTGGATGATTGGGCCCCAGACCTTGACTAGCGCTCAACTCTTAAACCTAAGACATATGATATAATCCCTATAGGAAAAAGGATTAATCCTATTCAAAGTGCGATTATCCCTCTGCTATTCTCCCGATAAGCACCCAAGCATTTGAAATTTAGCCTTGGGCCCTTAGGGCTTAATTTTTTGTTGATTTCTCTTGGGCGCTTGAGCATCCGCTAGCCCCTTTCAATCCACGAGATTTATAAGCTCGCCTTCAGGCTATGTCTTGTCAAATTTAGCCTCATAACCTTGATCAACATGCGTATTAGTGACTGGATCAAATCCAATATAACATGTTGTTTAACCATTGGGTGGATTTTTGAGCTTATATCAATTATTTGTATGTGTCGAGTATAGTATTGCTAGATAACTATTATGTTACTCCCATTATGTGCAATAAAGTCAAAATGGAAACCCAAGGGAGAAGAATGTTTTTAAAATTGTCCATATCCTTTCCAATATTTTAAATGAACTTGACAATATCATTAGACATCATCATATATGTTTTTCCAATGTATCTACCTATCCTCATCTTTTGACAAATCCTCCATTTTTCATACAAGAAATGGATGGAATCTAAAAAACAAAGTAGGAGAATTGAAATGTCGGGTCATGGAGAGGTGAAAGGAAGATGAGAGATACATAGTGATGGAATCGATATGAAGCATCAGTTGTGAAGAAAAAAATGGCAGTGTTAGAAACTACCATCTTTCGAGAGGTCTTCTTGAAAGATCTTGAGCCTCTCCACAACTTTGAGAATGTCTAGGAGATCATCCACCTTCGCTTGGTTCTTTGTGTGGCCACCCAAAAATAGAAAATGCATGAGCTTATAATTTATAAAAAGAGAAAACATGCATAAATAATATCCCCCAATAGAGGTCAATGATTCCATAGCCTGAGAGAATGGAAAACACCACATTGTACACCAATCACCCTACAAAAATAAAGACATCAAGCAAGTGTTCATTTCACTCTCAAATACAAGATACAACAAAATTAATAAATTACCCCCAAAAATATGCAAGTGGGTCGTCAAGAAAATACATCCAACATCACTTCCAACGAGACAAAGTAGGGTAATCGTAGAACTGCAAGTATACAAAAATGCCCAAAACTCAATTACATCGATCGAGGCCCCGAAAACATAACCAAGAGAGAGTTGTAGAGGAATGCAATCACCACCGATGGGAGTTATGAAAAAGGGCCCTAATGACATAAGTGACCCCTCATCAACGTAGATGGTGATAGGCAAAGGATAGGCCTAGCAATTGATCTTGGTGCTCTAAACTGACAATCTTTGAGTCCCGACCTGCATATAAATTTGTCCACATGTTAGAATTATTTAAAAATAAAAGAAATAATGTTCATCCAATTCAATTTGAAAATAGAACCATGTTCACTTCCATGAGATCTTGGGATTCAACCTAGTGAATATCGTCGTGTCACATAGGTGAGTAACAACATTAGTAGTCGGTAATACAAAGAGCATGGAAAAAGTTGTATAAATCATGTTAAAAATATGTCTTCCCTGTGACTGGTATGAACATGTGTTGCAGTTATTTATATACCAAGGGATAACAAACAAATTGAAATAAATGATGGATATGGGTTATACTATTGGACGAATAAAAAATATTCAACTATTGGTACACATTAAAAATGTGGATTTCTCTATTTGTGCACCTCACTTATCTCAGTACATTTTTTGAAAAGGTTTTGTCACCTACTCTATCGTTTATGAAAGTCATCGCTTCCAAGGATGCTCAATCTAATAAGTATGCCTTAAAACCTATCAATTTGCAAGGAAGACAAACCTTACACAAGAGTTGAATAACCACTATGGCTATCTTTGGAGTGCTTAATTTGGATTTCGTATATAATAAGTATGAAGGTACGTTGTCAGATGTTGTCATTCATACTAGTAGATATGACAAATATGAGGGCAAATATGTTCCTCAAAGAATTTATGTCCAAGCCATGTGCAGGGTTTTTTAAACACCTATATTTCTTTTCAAGGGGATATATTGAAGGTGTCATTGTTGGTTGTGGCCGGGGTTTTTTGAGATCCATTATCAAGGAAGAAATTGTAA
Source organism: Picea mariana (assembly GCA_032191745.1). Taxonomy (NCBI): domain Eukaryota; kingdom Viridiplantae; phylum Streptophyta; class Pinopsida; order Pinales; family Pinaceae; genus Picea; species Picea mariana. The sequence continues at coordinate 501,902 of JASDQU010737655.1, forward strand.
ATGGTTTTGTGGATAATAGATGTGTGGACAATCTAGTTCTGGATACTTCCATTGATTAGCAGGTAACCATTGATCTGGATCTTTGTCGATGAGCATGGATTTCCAATTTTTGTGAGCTCTATCGATGGGAATTTTATTACCATATTGGTAGATCCTTATGATTCCACTACTTTCCTCAAGCTTAATCTTTGAGAAAACGTGTGGATCCATGTGGTATCTCAACATTTAATCTATGCAGATAAGCAGCTTGAGGATCAAATTATGTTATTTGAATATAAAATTTGTAGGGATTACATCATTTACTTGGTTTTATGATTGTGTGGAGGTCTTGTGGTTAAGGGTGCAACCTCATCATACAAACCCTTGTTCAAAGATGTGGTTACAAATAAAACCACTACCACATCTTATTTGAATTCTTCTACACCTAGTGCATGTTGGGACCTTCATTTTTTTTAAATGTTCATTTTTGGGAAATGCCAAGTTTTGAGGAAAGCGCAACATGACCAACTGGAAAAGGGACAGTAGTAGAAATTAGTTAGAAGAGATGAAAGTTAACTGAAAGTCTAACAACAGTGGAGACAACAAAAATCACGACGCGCCAACTAGAAAAGCATTTAGAAAAGCAACAAAAGCATCGAACACTAGCGGAAAAAGGTCAAAAAAGTAGCAGAACAAGAAATCCAAGAAGCATCCAGGATAAAGGTATATAGAGAAAGGTAGGGCGACGAGGTAAACAATTGGTTGTATTATTGGTTCAAAGGAGAGAGTTCCAGATTTAATGAATGATCATGCAGGAGAGTTACTCAGGTTTTGTTTTTGTTGGGGTTGGGATCAAGTTATGATTGTTGTGATACTATAGTAATAGGTTTTGTGGATGTTATTGCGCTTGCGCGGTAGGGTAGAGTCTGTAATGGGTATCTGGGAATATATTTCATTGCATAAGTTATTGTATGAGAGATATACTCATTGTATGATAGTTTTGAGATGTTGATAATATAATGGATTGTTTGGGCCCTAAAATTATGTTATATTTTGTATGAATCTATGGTTTATATGTCGTGCAATTACTTCTATCATGTGTATTTAGTGTTCAATCACTATCCATGAATCTCTTTGTGTATTGATGTATGAATCTGAACATTGTAATGTCAAATCCGATGATGTGTTCTCTTCAACTCACTTCACCCCACACGTCTTAGGTGCACTTCGGGTGAGACCTCCTTCCCTTCTGGAAGGTTGAATATGCTAGCGCTCCTAGTATACAATGATACCCTTTGTTGGTAACCTCCGAGAACCTTGGTCTCGATTTTTGTGCCAAAAGATCATTTCGTTGCAAGGACCTAAGATTTAAAGTGAGTTGTCATTGGATGCCTCATTGTATATTCAAATATAATGTTGAGAATTGGTGGGAAAGAAGGTGTAACACATTTATACAACAAGAAGTTGAGCTACGACACAAAAATTTTAGGGTTGTGAAGAGTGTTGTCTTCTATTTAGAACCTGCAAGTGACCAATACAAGATCTTTTGGATCAGATTTCCTGAAGAGGTATTTTAGTGGTTAGATCGGCTACAAGAAGATCTGAAATACAAAGATAGATCTAAAAGAAGATATAACTCGACCACTGAGGGTTTATCATCTCTTCATCAGTTAGATCGTTAGATCTCTCGTGCTGTGGACTTTTGGGTGCATACTACTTTGGAAGGTTATATTATCGAGTTTGTTGCAGAGAACCACCAATATTTTTCCAAGGCTAAAGCAATATTTAAATAAGGAGCTTGAGGAAGATTGATGCAGGAAATTCCCTTGTGGATCAATATTTTATTTGTATAAGAAGGAATGTTTCATGTTCCTTTAGCTAACATGGTAGCGTAAACCCCTACGCGCGGAGAGGGTGATTTAGGAGAGGGTTCATAAGTTAGTTCAAGGAAGATTTTTTGGGAGATATGGGGGGGTGTCAAAAGAAAGTGAAAGAGACAAACAAGTGCAGAAGAGGGTTATTATTCTTGAGAAGAGGTGGCAGGAACATATGAGAAAAGTGATGAAGAGGTTTGATTAGGCAAGAAAGAAGATAGGCTTTGAGAGTAGTCATAGGAAAGAGCTAGAAGAGTTGCAGGAGTTGAAGAGACACAAAATTTTGTCCAACCAATGGTTGAAGGAGAGATTTGGGGAAAGAAGCGAAAGTTTTGGAAGAAGAATATAAGAGGAAGGAAGTCCAAAAGAGACGGATGAAAGAATAAATAAAACTACCACCACTGAAGAAGAATACTCAGTCGGAACCCCTGAAGAAGTTGCAGGATAATCAGACCTTGCAATGCCTGAAGTTAGTGTAACACTACAAACAAATGGGACACCCCATATCAAATAATTTCACTCCAGAGTAAAAGGAACTAGCCCTGAATCACCCATTCCCCTAGCACCATCCATAAACCTAGTAATTTCTACAACAAATATTTCTGTCAATTTCGTTATTAATAATCCTTCTAGTCTAGTAAGTTCGAGTAGTAGTAGTAGTAGAAGTGTGGTGAGTGTTTTGGTTATATCACAACCAAGACCCTCGAGGTTCATCTTAATAGGATCTCCAATTCCATCAATGGTACATCAACATGTAAGGTCTCTCACCCGATACCCAGAATTTTAGGGTAAAGGGAATGAGGGCGTTGAGCAACACCGGTTTCTTTGTGAATCCATCTGGAGGTCTCGCAGAACTCTAGAGGCAAACAAATTGGTTGATTTCTAGACTACTTTGAGGGGTTGAGCTCTAAAGTGGTACATGAAATCTATCAAGCCAAGGAATAATCAAGGGAATCCTTTCTCTTTAGCCTAAGTGAGGCATAGGCTTATAGTGGAATTTTGGTTACCTCAGTCAAAGCAACAGGCTCTCTTTGAGTTGTGAGAGATAAAACAAAGAGATTGTGCATCTACATGGGAATATAACTAAACATTTAAGGATGCGATAGGGAAATTATCAAACCCTATACACAAGGATCATCAGAAAGAATGGTTTATTAAGGGATTGTTACCGTTAACCTGAATCTTGTTGACTAGAAAAAGGATAGCTACTTTGGGAGAAGCATTGGAACAAGCCATGAAAATTGAGGCTATGGTAGGATATCCTGGAAGCTTGTGGGTAATGAGACTGGATGAAGATAATAAAACTTCGCAACTTCAAGGCCATATATTTGCATTAACTGAGAAGATCCAAGATCTAGCCCTTCCTAGAACTGTTCGATCATAGTTATGGTGTATTGGTTGTTACACCGAAGGTCATACAACAACTGAATGTCCAAGATTGAGGGGTGTAGGACACCCTACTCACCCGATGGTGCCTCGCCTAGTAGGACCATTGGGAGGGGTTACACAAGTCACCGATATAACACCATTTCATGGCCGTGTTCAATACCATGCTTTTCTGAATCATCAAGGAGGCCAGAGCAATGAGTATTGTGAGATTTGTAGAAGTCACGGGCACTCTATGAGGCACTTCCCTATTCTAAAAAAGTACACTCATGTTCTGAATACACTATATTGTGAATTTTTTGGGTCACCTACTCATTCTACTAAACAACGTAGAGCTTTGGATGCTCTCACCGGCAGATTAGATCGTTCTGCATTCAGAGTCAACGAAACCCCTCAAGGGTTCGGAGAAGGCTGTCGAGGTGGGGGAAATATAAAAGGTGAATGGACTGAAAAATGAAGGCAAGTTTGTTGCTACAACTGTGATGAGAAAGGGCATCTTGCAATATATTGTTCGCTTCCATGAAGACCATGGTGTGCACATTGTAGAAATAATACCCACTCCATCGAAGATTGTCTAGATCTGATTGCTAAATGTGAAGATCCTGCAAGGAAAATAGGAGATAATCTCTTAAATTCTGAGCCTAAATCCATAGCTGAGGGAAGAGCGCCTAGTATTAACATTGTCACTAGAGGAGGAACCAAGACTGTTGCCAATATCTAAATTCCTCATTAGGTAAGGATCTAAAAGGAAGCTCTTGAGAATACCAAGTACGATCTTGTTAGACAGAAGGAATTCTTTAAGGATGCAATGGAAATGTTCAAAAAATTGTCTAGTTATTCCATGCTTGAGGTTGCAGAACCAATTTTTAAGCCAAACCATCACTAACTAAGAATCGTTGGATAATCTCTTGCTTAGATGGAGCCCCCGGGTCAGTCACAAAAAGTTGTTGATACGTGGTTATATATGTTTTCTGACATATTGGATGATGAACAATTTACAGTTGCTGAACACAATCAAAAGGGCCTTGTGAATTTAAGGAAACCCAAAAGAGTTTGTTGCTACTAACCTCCCAACAAGGAACACAAGTAGGATACAAAGAAGGGAGGAGAACTGGAAGATAATTTTGGTTGAATGCTCACCTTGATGAATATGAGATCAGGGATGTTATGCTGGACTTGGGCTCTGATTTCAGTATCTTTCCAAAGAAAACCTGGGAAGCGATGGGAAAACCTAAGCTAGTTTATACTCCTATACAGTTGCTAATGGAGAATCAATACTGCATTTATCTGGTAGGAAGGCTACAAAATGTTGAAGTGGTTTTGGTTGATGTCAAAACAGTGGCAGGCTTTGAGGTCATTGAAATAATGGGGGGAAAGATCCACACCCAACTCTATTAGGCATTGACTGGGCCTATGAGAACTATGTTATAATAGATCTTAAGAAATAAATTATGACCTTTGAATCTGATGGCATGAAAGTAACTCGACCTCTAGACCTGTATCAAGGTCCACGGTATAGTGATCCAGCAAAGGAAAATATGGAACATGATGTTCTAGATCAAATATACACTATGACTGTAGGAAACCGAGCATATTACATTAATCCCACTGAATATGGATCCATAAGTTGGTGAAGCATTCAATATGTGGATGAAGAATATGAAGCTTCCTTGGACAATTGACAGTAGGGAAGGTATGAAAATTTCACCAGGCGTTGCGCAACTATCAAGTCATTAAGATGGGTTGGAGCTAAGATAGGTAATTACCCAACATACAATGGAACCTCAGATCTACGTAGTTTCCTTGTTGACATGGAAGAAAAGGTTTCTACATACCAGAGAGTTTCAACACTTGAAATAGCATTGAAGTATTCCCCATCCAGGTGGTGGGGTGCTCACAAAAAAACTTTTTTTTATTTGGGTAAGTTTAAGCTCACCATTCAATATTTTTTCATTCCTTTGTCACAAATCAATCGGTCTAGTAAAGATTAGAATTTAAAGAGTCAATCTGTAACTCTAGAACCATACGACAGGTCATCTAATCCAAGGGACCATATTGAATATTGCATTGGAGTATGGAAAGTCGTGCAATTGCCTTCTCAGTTTCGGGTACACCAATTTTTCCATTCTTTGGGAAACATTATGAAATCCTAGTATGTGCATGAGGAAACTAAAATACATAATGCTTGTTGGAAGATGCTTAAGGGTCAATTTTTCCAATATTTCTCTTTTTCTAGTAAGTCTCCTGAAATCACCCTAGTACTGCAACAAATCAAGTGAATGTTATTTACTGATGAATATAAACCTAAATATCCTCCCATAGTATGTTTTGTGCATGAACATATAGTTCACCATAGTTTTTATCCATCCCCCACAAGAGTACCCATGGCATGTAGTAAAATTGATAAAGATCCAGAGGATTCTAAAGACCTAGAGGAACTTAGACACTTAACATTCAAGGAATCTGCGGGAACAAGAAGAGTTAAAGAAACTATCTCTGACGATGTCAGTGGTTCACATAATAAACCTATGAAGTTGCAGAAAGTAAACATAGGGAGTGAGGAGCTTCCTAAGATGGAATCTATTGGTGACTATTAGGATGAGAAAACTATGACAGAGATACAAGATGTGTTGCGGGAGTACGAGGATCTCTTTCCTAATATTTTTTTAGAAATGAAGGGTATTAAGGGAGATTTAGGAGCAGAACGAATTAAAATCGGATTCTAAGCCTGTCAAGCACAGATCTTATCGTCTGAATCCGTGATTCAAGGAGAAGGTTAAGAAAGAGTTTGATAGAATGTTAGCAGCTGGGATAAATTTCCCATTGGATGAGGCCGAGTAGATCAGTCCTATTGTAATACAAAGCAAGAAGGGTAATGATGATATAAGAGTCTGTGTTGATTACAGGAGTTTGAACTCAACTTGTGTGCATGACCCTTTTCCTACTTCCTTTAGTGATGAAGTTCTTGATCAAGTGGTGGGTAATGAAGCCTATTCTTTTATAGATGGATTCTCGGGCTATCATAAGGTTAGAATTGTGGAAGAAGATAAGAGAAATACTATCTTCACTATAGAATGGGATTCTTTTTGCTTATAATGTTATGCCCTTTGGACTAAAGAATGCCCTATTTGTTTTCTCTCGAATCGTTATTGTTGCATTCTATGACTTTATTCATAAGTTCCTTGAAGTGTATATGGATGATTGGACCATGCACATCATGTTATCCCATATCCTAGGGATAACTAAGGAGATTATGTCTCGAGGCCCACAGGTCCTAGACATGGAGTATCGAGAGCCATATGACTTGAGCTTGGCCCTGGAGGGCCCATATTTTCTTCAGTGCATCCTATCTATCAGCAACAGCAACATCCATCCCATCGGCCTGATTCTAAAGTAGCAGTGGGTCTTTCTCCATGAGGTAATGAGTCTGGGTATCATGTTATGTGTCACTCTGATTTTCGAAGCATTTGAATATGTGCACTGAACTCTCTTTTGTTTCATGACTTTTTTTGGAAATTATGCTCTTTAACTTGTCCATACCTGGGGGGGTGACAAAGTGCCCTAGTAAGTTGGTTCCCTTAGGGATGACTTGCCACTGGGTGGGTCTATGAAAGGTCATCATCCATTCCTTCCATACTTAACACTTTCCATCATTGTCCCTCTCATCTTTCCCTTACATTGGTTCGAGCATTGGGTTTGCCAAGCTAGTAAGGGTTGTACCTTGCCTTGTGGGAAGAAGGGGCTAAAGGCCCAGAGGATAAAAGTAGATAGAAAAGTTAAAATCCAAGACAAAACCTTGAGATGATTCGTCCAGGGATTCTTGAGAAAGCAATAAAAGGCTTCTCAGTAAGAAAAGGGGACCCATAAAATAAAATAAAACTCAAGACCTAGTTGGTGGATAGTAGGTCTCATCATGAGCCAACCTATTAGGCCCATGAGCATGTAACAATATGACACTGCCATACATATGGTCACCAAACCAGGGTAGTGGCTCTTGGTGGCATAGCCAAGAGAAAGGGGGTATCATCACAAGCCATCCTTCTCATTTCTGTGAAATGATTGTGGGTAATGTTGTCACCATGGGTCACCACGCCGGGACAATGTCCTCCAACTATTCTCTTGAAAAGAAAAAGCAATAAGACAAAGAGTAAAAGGAATTGAATGGGCTAGGAAACAATGACATCCATGAAGGAAACAATGACATCCATGACAAGGTGCACCTCACCCTCTACATAGGCACCCATAGGTAAGACCTACATTTCCTTGTTATCATTGCACCCCTTGCCCAAACATTCCCTACACCATCTCATGCATTTACATGACCTAGATTGGTCTTCACCTAGGAAGCACCCCACACCTAAGAAGGATTATCTCAACAGGAAATCTTGAGACCCTCTCCAAACCTAGCTTGTTAAATATCATAACATCTTTGGGCATTTGTCTGGGTAAAGGGGGGTTTGATGCACATGTTTGGGTAACTTGATTATTAGATGTGATTAACATTGCTATGATCCCTGTGACTTGTGAGCCCATGGAGGGCGTATTTGTTGTTGTTGCGGGACCATGCCCAAAGGAAAGGTACATATGGGGAGATGATTAGTTCGGACCTCCATGGGTCTAAAATCCCACCAGATGGATGTTGTGACCCCAGCCAGGGGCAGAGGGATACCAGAGGCTCGCACCGGAGAAAAAGGAGGATGTTCCACGAGAGACACTTTCGCAGGCCTAGACCTAGGGGGGTCTTTCCCTTCCACCATGATGTTGGCCCTTGAAGGCCCCTGATATCATCATATGGAGCCTTGCTGTCATCCAGTGAAAGTTTTTGCATGAGGAAGGCTTGGTTGGCACGTGTGGCAGATTCTGATGCCTTTTGAGGCCTAATGTTTCACTTTGGAGGCCTAACGTTCCATGAAGGGGCCTAACGTCACCCTAGGAAGGGCATGACATCATCCCTAAAGACAAAATTAGGGTTTTAAATTGTTAATTTTATGTAAAACTGGATTTTTGATGAAAACTGGCCATGTCATCCTTTTTTGACCTAAAATGTAATTAAAGGTCATTGATATTGTATAAATGGAGAGTTAAAACTCTCATTTTTTCATCATCTTTCACTCACACAAGTGTGAGGTCTGAAATTCAACCTCTTTTAAGGCTTATTGGCTGAAATTAAGTGGTGCACAACTCTTGGAGGAGGCCATTCTTGGTGTATTTTGGCATTTTCATGGTGGAAAGTCTTCAACTAGGGTTTTGTTACTAGATTATTCTTGATGAAGTAAGTAAAATCTGAAATTCTTCTTTATTTTGAATGGTTATGGTACATTTGCATATTCATTTCTAAGATTATGAAATTGCTAGTTTGAAACCCTAGGAGAAAAGCACATGTTATTGTGTTTTTCTTTATAATTTTTCACCTACTTGATTTTGCTAGAGAACCTATCCCTTGAAGAATACACTAGAGCCCTACCTTTGTAGCACTCTAGTAGCATTGCTTCATTAAGCTTAACACATTTTATTTCAAGTTTGATCTAAAGAAGAAGGAAATCGCTAGGGCCTAGGGTTACCTACTTTCTAGCAATTTTTCCTTCTAGGGTTTTAGATGTTGAGGCCTTAGGTTATTAACACCTCAACTATATTCACCTTCCTTTAGCTCATCTATTATCATTTGTTGTTTCCCTCTAAGAATTTCCGCTGCAAAATTTGACTCCATTTACCCTAAAAGGCACTAGTTCATACCTTGCAAGTGATTGATTGACCAAACAAACTCTTAAACCACCTACCTTAAGACTTTTACTAACTATAGATTAGACTAACTTACTAACTAATTTGTTGTTGTTAAAAAATATTGCTAGAGCCATCTATAATAACAACAAATTCATCTTAAAAGCAAGATCAAAAGCTGATAATACATTGCCATCATTGCTTCTGACAATTACTATGATTTTGTCAAGTTTATGCTATCATTTCGTGTCATTTTTGAAGCATTATTGAGGCATAATTGTGTAGTTGTTGCTAAATATATATTGTTGTTATAAATACTTATATTTCTTCAGGTTTTATATCAACTTGTTCATTTTATCAAAAGTCTATGGTTTTATGAAGCACTAACATCATATGGTACTTGCAAATAACATCTTTTCTTGTTTTCCTGTTCTGGGAAGGCACACTTAAATATTATTTTGCTTCACCTCCTTGAAACCCTTGGAACTTTTGATTAGAGTGACCTGTTGGAGGGGTGGGACTTTCTTAATACTTTTGCCTTAGTCTTCTCAAACCCCCAGGTCATCTGGGACGTCCCCCCTGGGGTACCTCCTAAAGAGAAATATGTGTCTTATTAAGGTGACAGTGATAGGACATTCTCCTTGTTACACCAATTTAGTATTCACTTGCCTTTGGCTTTGGGCAAGTACAAATTGCACGATAAAACAACCTATTTAAGGAGCATGTAGGTTTACTAAGGTTGGTGTTTGATCATTGCAAACAACTACATATTTATATAAACCTGAAGAAGTGTATCTTTTGTGTACCATTTGGAAATCTATTAGGACATATAGTATGCAGAGAAGGAGTTTTTGGTTGATATTACAAAGGTTTCTTGTGATACTGAATATGCGTCCTCCTACGACTGCTAAACAATTGCGGTCAACATTGGGCCACACTGGATATTACCATAGATTTATAAAAAAATTATGCAAGCATATGCCCTGCTGGATAAATTGTTGAAGAAATTTGAAATCTTCAGTTGGAAGCCAGAGTGTGACCAAGCCTTTGATACTCTCAAAGAAAAGTTGAGTGAAGCCAGAGTGTGACCAAGCCTTTGATACTCTCAAAGAAAAGTTGAGTACTTCCCCTATTCTTATATATCCAAATTGGAATGTGGAATTTCATGTCCACGTTGATGCTTCTGGTATTGCTTTGGGTGCAATCCTTGTGCAACCTGGTGAAGGAAACCTAGATCATCCATCTACTTCGCTATTAGGAATATTTCTTAGGCTGAGCACAACTACACTACCACTGGGTTTGGCAATGGTTTATGCTCTGCAAAATTTTAGACATTATTTGTTAGGAGGCCATTTTAAATTCTTTATTGAGCATTCTGCCCTAAAATATCTATTTAACAAGATTGTGTTAGAAGGCATAATTTGTAGATGGTTGTTGTTTTTTTAGGGGTTTTCCTTTGAAGTCGTTGTCAATCCAGGAAAATTGAATGTTGGCCTCGATCATCTATCTCGATTAGAATCAGGCGAGAGTGGTAGATTTTTTGATGATCAACTCCCTGATCAGGTCTCTTTCGAAAGGTATTCCACAACTCATAAGTGGAATCCGGTGGTTTGTGCCTCAAACTATCACTTGATCTTAGGCCAGTTGTATAAGTTGGGATTGGACAACATCCTTTGACGATGTGTACTTGATCATGAGCAGTCAACGATATTGTGGGAATGCCACTGCAGAGTTGCGAGAGGACATGTCGAAGGGAAAGCAACTTCCTAGAAGATATTATAGGCAGGATTATGGTGGTCGAATGTCTTCAAATATGCCAAGGATTACATCATGGCATGTGATGCTTATCAAAGAGTCGGTAAACCATTGTGTAGAGATGAGTTTCCCTTACATCTTGTCTGGTCTCTTCAAGAATTTGAGAAATGGGTAGTTGGATTTGTAGAACCGATCAATCCACCAACCAAGCACTTGAAGGCAAGGTATATCATCGTTGCTACTGATTATCTCACCTGTTGGGCTGAAGCATAACCAGTCCAAGATTGCTCTACAGATACTACATCCAAGTTTATTTTTGTGAGAATCATCACTCAATTTAGATTCCCTCGAAGCTTGACCAGTGATCAGGGTGTGCATTTCATTAGAGAGACTATAGCCACTCTCACCCACAAGTTCCTAATTCAACATCACAAAAGTAGCTTGTATCTTCCACAAGGGAATGGTACAATCGAAGCCTTTAACAATATTTTGGAGTGAGGATTAACCAAGGTATGTTGTACAAAAAGAGATGACTGGGATGAAAGAGTCCCCGTAGTATTATGGGATTATAGGACTACTACAAAGAAGCTGCATAAGTACACTTTGTTCCAACTAGTTTATGGTAGAGAAGTGGTTGTCCCTACCGAGTTCATCACTCCAAGAATATATATTGTGCACATCACTCACATGATAGATGATGAATCGGTTACGGAATGGGTCGCATAGTTATTGGCATTGGACGAAGCTCGTTTTTTGGCCAATTTCCATCAGATTGTGGAAAAGGATAGGTAAAAGGCTTGACATGACATGCATCTTAAGACTAAATATTTTGCGCAAGGTGATCAAGTTTTGTTGTATGACAATGAGTATCAAAATTATCTAGAGAAATTACAAATGCATTGGCTAGGACCTTTTAAAATTGTGGAAATTTGTGAGTCTGGAGTTGTGAGACTCACACAAGTTGATGGCATTCTCCATCTAGGATGGGTGAACGATGCAAGATTGAAGCCCCACATTTATACTCAATAAGCAAAGTTTCACAACACTCTTGTCACCGGGAGTGAATAAAGTAGGTAGGATTTTCAATTTTTTTGTTATTTCCCTTTTTCTCTCAATAAAATGGTGACGTGTCCAACTATCACCTGTCCTAGAGTCTAGGTGTCATTGTCAGTTTGTCTAGCCTGGATATCACCTTTGTGGTAGATGATATCTGAATCAAATCCTTTTGTATTTAGTAATTTCCAGATTTGAAATCTATGCCTTGTCGTTGTCCCTTTGTTTGTTAAATGCCATTGGTACCTTTTTGGCCAATGTCCTGTCATTACAAGTCTATGTCATTTATGTCCACCAATTGTCAGTACCTTTCCAGCTAATTCATGGTGTGTTAGTTAATTTCCCATTTAACCGGTTGTCCCACTACTATATTCCCGCTTATGCTCTTTATTTCCCGAATCCCCTCTTATATCTCACCGCGATCGATGGTCATATCCGAATTTAATTTCGAGTTACCTCCACATTGTATCTCCTAATGAATGCTAGTCATGTCACCTCTTTAATGTTACCTATAAACTCACCTCTACCTGATTACTCATCGTTATCATGTTTTACTCCAATTATTTGCATACCCGGTCCTTGAGGCCCTCAAGCACACTATGAGCCTGCACCTGTGCCTCTATCCTCCTGTGTTATTTGTTTACCAACGCAGGTGTTCCATGATGGTTCTCACTTTTGGCAAAGGAACCCTTCCAAAAGTATTTTTTCCGGAGGAATTTATTGATCCAAGGGTTGAAGTTCCCGGTGATCTCCATGGAAAGGTAGAGAAAACTTGGTTGCTCGAAATTGACCTTGTAGATGCATCGCAATACCCTCAGATGGCTATCCATACATTCATGGATTTCTCGGCCCTACCGACTGGTGAATTTGCGTGACCTATCGATGTTTGGCACTACTAGAGAAGTCACTCGGTGCACAAATTTTCTTATTAGACGCGTGCACAATGGTGCCTTATGGTTGGACAAGGGCTACCCCATCCATGTGGAAGACATTCACAAGTTGATTGGGTTATTCATGGAAGGGCAGGACATGACACAAGGCTTCTAAGGTTCAAGGACACATGGCCACAAGAAGGGAGAAATCATCCTCTACGACAAATATGGCACCAGGTGAGGAGGTCATGGAGTACTCATTGACCAAATCAATAATGAGCAGGTATGTTGTGCCTACTATGTAATTGCAGGAAAGGTCATGAAGAACTACTCGCGAGGTGAGTGCACAATTGACGCCATAGCAGTGGCTGAGTTTAGAAAAAATGGAGCACCAATGAATTGGTTTTCTCACAATAATGTTGTAGACCTGCACTGGTGTGCATGAACGGGCCACATACGTCATATATTGTTACTTGTTGGTCGTGTTTGTTGTGTGTAAATGGTAGCTGCCTCAGGTTCAAAGCGTTTCCCATGCTCCTGACAGTTCTATCACCAAGATCATCAACCCCTGACATAGTCGCATTACTAAAGCTCAAGAAAAATACCGCGATGTTTCCTTTTTACAGTGGCACAACGACCTTATTTCAGCCACATAGAGACCGAGGATTTCACAGGTGTTGCTCAATCGACACACCCACAACATTTGGTTCGACATGAACCAAGATTTGACTTTTGTGAGACATTTAGGTGTGGCTCCATCAACATTTCACACTCCTCCTCTTCCTTTTTATCTAAATGAGGCAATTCTGGACAAGGAGGTCACTGCATGGCCTGGGGTCAACAAAGAACAAAAGATATCGAGCGTCTCATATATGATGCCTACGATATCACGATGTTCGGTTCCAGTACAGACCAGGGGTGTAGGCCCAAGCACTCTCACATCAAAAAGATATTGGACTTCCCCAGCTTTAGACGACGAAGAGGAAGAAGGAGAAAATGAGACCTTACCCATGATAGTTCCACTCCCATTCCCGTCAATTCCAGATGATGCTATTATTTTTGGTAAGTAGCTACGTGAAGTATTTGCTATTGATTTTGCTTATAAGAAACTGTGCTCTGGCTTTCTGTCCATCTCCACCACTGACAACATTTTCATCAATGCTACTCCCATTTCTTCCCTTCCGCCACTAGCTCACACCACCACCCCCATTCCTTCGTTAGTTCCCATCATCACAATTATCGATGACCCAATAGTCAAGACCCAACCCACTTCTGTCATAGAGGATATCATCCATGTCGCTGCTACAAGATCCTCAAAAGTGTCATGCAATATTGGAATTGTGCCTAGAGTGCATCAACTTCATTGGGACACTTCCTCTAGAGGTCCAGGATAGGCTCGCCCGTAGCCTTCGCACTACTTCGCCTAGTCTTGACTATGTTGCCACCCCTAGTATGTCTAAGTGATCTATCGCTAGTGGCCAACCATTGGATTCACGGTTTCCTTTGCATCTATCCCTCACTAGTGACGTGGTCTACACCGTAGCTCATGACTCTTATGTGAGCATCCAAAGATCAACTTGAGCAGAGATTTCTCATTGCAAAAAACACAAACAAAGAGCTTACACATCAGTCTTAATAGTTTCACCAAGCCATCATTGTAGCTACTTTAGTTAGGGACCATGAGCAAGGGTTGAAAAAAGAGGTCGAGTCCAATATTATGTTTGTTTTCGACAAGTTTCTCCAAGTCTGACCCACATTCAGACAGGTTGCTCCCAAGATCCTCGAGGATATCACCCCAATTGGGCCTTCACAACAACTTGAGCTCATTGTTGATGCCCAACTAGCTGCGAGGACCAAAATCCTTCAACAAGAGATGGCTACAATCAAGTTGAAAGAAAAGAAGCAGCCCCAACAAATGATGTATAAGGTCACATAGGCAATCATAGAGGGAAATCTCATCCAATACTCTCTTCATGCTCACGCCAATGAATTCCACCAACTCTTTGGCATGGTTAACGATTGGGTTGGCTTGTTGGAACGACGAAGTAAGTCAATCAAAGAGTTGTGTGAAAAGCTCAACTAGATGAATGCAGAAGCCAGAGCCATCACTGACCCGGTTGAACAGGACACAAAATTTGCAGAGATCCAATTTGTGGACAGAATACTAGATGCTCTGAATAATTCTACTCGAGCTTCCAAGAAAGAGATCAGAGACTTCCACCCTATAGTGCAAGTTGAGTATGTCTAGATGCAATAGCTCGATTCAATTGCATACACTAAATGGACTACATTGCTAGCTACCGAGCATGAGGATCCCAATGTGACAGCAACATAGGAGTTTGTTGTGGGCACCTTTATTTTAGCTAGAAAATGGCAGGATCAGGTGGAGCACTATGATAGTTTCCGCCAGCAGGCCCTCATAATTGAGCCCGTGTTGGGCCCTCCATTTGTAGAAGGCCATGGGAGAGAAGCAGAAGGTTGACTCAGGGTGACTCAACGATTATATTCGGGGCCTGTTGGGCCCTCTATTTTTTAGAAATATTCATTTTTCGGAAATGCCAAAGTTTTTAGGAAAGCGTTGCATGACCAACGGGAAAAGGGACAGTAGCGGAAATCAGTTAGAAGAGCTTAAATCTAACTGAAAGTTTAACAACAATGAAGACAACAAAAATCACCATGTGTTAGCTGGACAAGCAGTTAGAAAAGTGACAAAAGAACTGGATGCCAATAGAAAAAAGGCTGGAAAAGTAGCGAAACAAGAAGTCTAAGAAGTGACTAGGAGAAAGGTATAAAGAGGAAGGCAAGGTGATGAGGTAAACAATTGGTTGGTTGATTGGTTCGAAGGAGAGAGTTCCAGAGTTAATGAATGAGCATGTAGGAGAGTTACTCCTATTGTTGGGGTTGGGATCAAGTTATGACTATCATGATATTATTGTAACTGGTCTTTTGGATGTTACTGTGCTTGCATAGTAGCATAGAGTTTGTAAAGGGTATCTAGGAATAAATTCCACTGCATAAGCTATTGTATGAGAGATGTACTCAGTGTATGACAATTTTGAGATGCTGATAATATAATGGATTGTTTGGGTCCTAAAATTTTGTTATACTGTGTATGAATCTATGGTTTCTATGTTGCGCAATTACCTATGTCATGTGTATTTAGTGTTCAGTCACTATCCATGAATGTGTTTTCATATTGATGTATGAATCTGAACATGGTAATGTCAAATCCGATGATGCATTCTCTTCAACTCACTTCACCACACATGTCTCGGCTGCGCTTTGGGTGAGACCTCCTTCCCTTGCAGAAGGTTGAATATGCCAGTGCTCCTAGACTACAACGGTACCCTTTGTTGGTAACCTTCGAGAACCTCGGTCTCGATTTTTGCACCAACAGTGCATATATTGTGGACAAACTAGAAGATGTACCAATATTAGATGCAGCTTCTGAGGAAATCATTGATATCCACTCCAACTATAAAAATAGTGAAATTATCTCTAGGTTTAATGGTTTTGGGCCTTCTTCTACATATTTGTATAAGTGGATACATGCAAATTGGATAGATGAGTATGATATTTCCCTTTGTTATAAAGGGTTTTTTATTGTTCTTTTTTTGTGCAGGAGCACCAAAGTCATCCTAGGGATGCCAAGGTGAATACATGCTACATAAGCTAGTTGTAGAAGACATGTTGTGAAACCTTCTGCAGAAGACATGCTATGGAAGCTACTGCAGAAGACATTCTACATAAGCTTATTATGGAACCTTCTATAGAAGATATGCTACATAAGCTTGTTGTGGAACATTCTATAGAAGATATGCTACAAAACATGACAGTGCTATTGCAGAACGTGATTGGTTGTTGTAGAACGTGATTCAATGCAAAATGTGACATGTTGCTACATAAGTGATTGGTTATTGCATAACATGATAGCACTGCTACAGAACATGGTAGGCTACAAAACTTTGTTGTGGAATAGTGGCATGTTGCTGAATGTTGTTGTAGAACATGACAGGTTGCAGCTTATGGGCAATGTGTTGGACGCATTATAAAATAATGGATGCACTGTTGAATTTTCAATGAGGTATGGCTCATGCATTCTCTTTAAATTTTATGTTTAACTTTTACTTGAACCATAACTACTGCAGTAAACCAAGATCACAAGAAGAATAACCATGCACAAGAACACAAGAAGTATCCTGGGAAACCCTTCTCAACAAGGGAAGAAAACCCAACCAATCCTTTTCTACATTCTTCAAGAGAAATACCTCCCACATCATCACCAAACCTAGCACACAAGAGGGTGTTGTAATTCTCATAATTTCAGACCACAACTTCTGAAATCATGAGATGACACAATGATAAGTGTGTTTCCTCAATGGGGATTCAACTTTATTTATATAAGACTTGTCACATCAAATGATGTCTTTATTGGCACAATAGGGCCGACCTCAATAACTCAAAATATAATTAATAATTACCATATTAATTATCTTTTACATTAATGATATTTTATATTAATTATCTTTTACATTAACGTGGGGCCGACCTGTACCCTTTACATAACAAATAGGGTTACAGGTAAGTCTAACTCTTGAACAATATAGTAAGGGATCTCATACACCCACTAGTGCTCAGACACTAGGGGCACATCCATCTGTGTTCAACCACAGGGATGTCTCTCTATCTCACAACATCTCACAAGAGAACCACACTAACTAGTGCTCAACCACTAGAATCACGTTCACCTGTGCTCATCCACATGCACATCCAACTCACAAATCTTCTTTCTCACCGTGTTACACAAGAGGGTCATCTAGAATTCATCATCTCAAATCTTTGCTCAGGGGAGGCTAATACATCGTTTCACCTCTGTCTCAGAATGATGCACCTAGCTCATGGGATTTCACACATTCACCTGTGCTCAACCACAGGCATGTCTAACTCAACAGATCTTATTTCTCATTGCGTTACACATGAGAATCATCTTGAGTTCATCACAACTCTCTCTAAGGAGGAGGCCAACACAACGTTCCAGTTCTGTCTCAGATAGGAACCACACACCCAACTCAGGGGATCTCTCTCAGGTCTATGTCACAGAGGATGTCTCAAGCAGTTGTAATAATAAACATGCACTACTATAGGATGGATGCATGGACACATGCTTAGGATTGAAATGTTGTTGCAAAAGTGGTTATGGTAATTACAGATCAGGATGAATCACCCTTGGTTGTGGAACTTCCCCACATAATGCTACGAACCAAGCATGAGTGAAAATAACAATGGTCATGAGGAAATTTTTCTGCATTGGCATAAGGGAGTCCATAAGACATGTTGAGGAAGGAGAACACTATTGAGTGGAGGCTGGAAGGTTGCACTACAGAAAATGAGTCTCTGGAAATGAAAGGGAAAAAGATGAAGATAAAAGGGCATGGGGAGCTTGTTTGGAAGTTGAAGGTGAACAATTTCTTGAAGGTAATAAACACAACATCAATAAAGATTGGAGAGGTGACTTGCAATAGGAGGAAACATCTCGCGAGGAAGGGAGTGGGGAATGGTTGAGGTTTCCATGGCCTCTCACCTAGCAACTCAAAAAAATGTGTAAGCTCATATGTGGCCATGGAGTCAATTTATTTTATTCTATATGTAGATGAATAAAATAATTAGGGTTTTGCATATTAAATCCTAGTGCATATGTATCGATGAGTTAGTGAATTTTTATATTACTATGTATGGATATAAATTAAATGTTATTGCTTGGATGATTAAATTCTTTTGAAGTATAGTCTTCTTATGATTATGTCATGTAGAATGGGTCTTTGGGAGGACTATGTTTTAGACGAACAGTTCTTTGTATATGGGAGCGATTGAATAGTTTGATGCACTATGTAATGAAAACTTATTTCCTTTGCTGTAATACATTTTTCTGGAGAGCTTAGTGTATGATGCTTGTGAGGATGAGCATTTTTGTTTGACTATGAACCTAAGCATAGGGTTTTCCTATCTGAGCACAAAATGTGTCTGTGCCACATAGAAGAGGACATGCGGGAGATATGAAAAACCTGCATAAGAGGGAGGATATTCCCTTGGTTTGTGAAATAACTATGGACTGCAGGTTGAGAGTCATAACTTGTAGGTCTATGAAACCAGAAGAATGTGTGGAGGTGTTGTATATGGGACAATATAGACTTGTGTTATGTTGGTGTGACAAAAGAGTAGATGATGATTGATGCATAACCCCAGTGGTTGTAGCATTGTTTTATGTGGAGAAATATCTATGGTTAAATTTATGCATAAGCTTTTTTAGAGCAGTTGCATTCCTGATCATGTACAAGAGAGTGAATTTACATTGTAGAATTGATCTAAGTATGTAAGTTTCCACATTCAGTCGTATTGCGTGAAGGGTTTCTGGATCATTCATATTCTAAAAGTTACTCTGAATGGTTTCTGTGACCAAAATGCATGTATGGTTCTAGTTGCCCAATTTGCCATTATGCTTTTGGAGTTTATCATTTTTAGAGGACATTAGATTTAAATTAGGTAGATATATTAAAACAAATATAAAGTGAGCTAAGGTGGGTTTATCCATGTATCCTAGTTGAGGTAGACCTTAGTAAAGGCCTACTAAATAAAATGATTTGAAAGTGTGAAAACTCCAAATGGACTTAAATTATATAATATGAGGACATAACTTTCTAGTGTCGTAATTTCCAACAAACAAGTCACCTCCTCCCAAGATTTATTATAGATTAGTATATTGTCAAAAAATACTAACACAAATTTTATGAGCAATGGTTTAAAAACATTTTTCATCAAGATTTAAAATGTGGAAGGTGCATTGATAAGGTTGAATGGAATCTCCAAAAACTCATTATGGAATTCATGTGTTCTAAAGGTTGTTTTGGGAATGCCTTCTTCCCTCATTCCGATTTGATGATAACCTAAACGAATATCCAACTTGGTAAAGAAAATTTCTCCCCGCAATTCATGTAGTAATTCATCAATGATATGATTAGGAAACTTATCTTTAATAGTGATCTTGTTGAGCTCGCTATAATCTAGACACATATGCCACACACCATTCTTTTTGTAAACCATGACCACTGGTGAAGAGATAACAATTCATTTTGTCTAGATCGAATGATGCGAGTCTCTAACATTTCTTAAACCATACTCTTAATATCACCCTTTTGGGCATATGGGTGTTTGCATAGTCTAATGTTAGGTGGTACACTTCTTAGTTGTAAGTGAATAACATGATCATGCTCTCGAGTAGGTGAAATATCTTTGGGAATCTTTGCAAATACCCTAGAATGATTGTCAATAACCCTTTGGAGATATAAGGGAATGGAGGGTTTATCTATTTGAGCTTCAAGTGAGCATATTTGTGTAATTATACCATTTGTGGCCCTTTCTTAATAATTTTTTCATGTTCTTAGAGCTTATCAGTCTAGACAATATCCCTTGCATAAATTTGAGTTCAATTTCATTGTCTTTTGAGGAGAATCTCCTGAAAAGTTCATGAGAATTCAAATACATTGTTACTAGTGATTGAAACCATTGGAACCCTAATACAACATCAACAGCTCTCATTGTATTACAATCATTGTACTATCCAATAAGTTCTCCCCCATATTGATATTAATACTATGACACTTCCCTGAACAATTTATGGTACCTCCATCCACAATCATTGCTTGAAATTCTAGTGTTGGATATATAACACAATTGAGAAGTTTGGCTAATTTATAGTTAATGAAGTTATGGCTACTACTAGAATCAATCAACATTGTTACCTTTTTTATTTTTGATATATCCTTCTATCTTGAGAGTTTGAGGAGTGTTGATGCCAGCCAAAGCATGACAAGATATGGTTGAAGTAATCTCTTATGTTTCTTGGGAGGGTTCCAATTCTTGATCTTCTTCCTCTTCACAAACTTGTCAAATAATTTATTCTCACTACACTTGTTCCTTTTACTATACTTGTTGTCACAATTGAAACATAACCCTTGTGCTCTTCTTTCATCCATTCGTTGAGAATTCAACCTTATAGGTTGATTGAGGTTAGGAATAGTAACATGGAACTCCCTATAGGTGTTAGGGGCAATGCTTCTAGTAGCCATATTTTTACTTTCAACTTTCCTTGCTATAATTAAATCATTCTCCAATGATTTATGCTCAAAGAGATGTGCCTCATGTTGAATTCTCTTCTTTAAATTACCCATAAAGAGATCCAACAAATTTTCCTTTAGAATGTAGTTCACTCTAGGACACAGTTTTTGAAAGTGTTAAATGTGCTCTATAACTTTACCTCTTTGTCTGAGATTTAGCAATTGGATAAAGAAGGTAGTGTTGTTAATATTGCCATTATGTGCCATGAATTCATCCATAAAAATAGACCAAGAGACATCGAAGTCTTTTTTTATGAACACAAAGACATTAGTACCATGCAAATTGATCAACTTCCAAAGATAAGGATGCAACAATTACCTTTTGTAAAGTTGGCACTTGGTACAGATCAAAGGATTGCTCCATCTGGAATATCCATGTGATTGGATCATTGCCATCAAACTTCCTCATATCAATCTTAGGAATGAAGTAGTTCCTTTGTTCTACATTGAACCCATGATTATGTGGATCTTGGAGTGATGAATGATCAGGTTTTGGAGACTTAACCCTCTCTCTTTTTAATCATCTTCTTGAGGAGGTGAATTAGGAGTATCGAGAGATCTTAGTGCATTCAAAATTTATCCCTTCATGTTTTCGAGATCATCTTTATTAGCCATCACCTTGAGGGTATTTTTGATATTTTCTTTGAGATCCTTTGTAAAATATTCAAATTGTTTCTTACTTTCCATACCAAATATGTCAACATTCCTTATCATTGTATTTTATATGATTTCCATTAGCCCTTGTACCTTGAACAACATATATCTTGTACTTCATCTGGTGTCACTGATGAGCTCTCTAGAGGTTTAATAGGTGTAGAAATTTTTGTAGAACCCTTTTCCATGTCAAAAAATAATAATTCTCCATGTTTTTCTCTTTATCATGGTTTTGGAAGCACCCAAAATAGATCTTATATTCACAAGTTATGTTAAATTCATGTTATCATACCTTTTAAAACATTGATTTGGATATTGTCTTGCTAGCCAACCTTGCACCTAATATATCTATGAAATGTTGATACCTAATATGAAATTTCACCTTGTATTAGTTTGTTATTTCTTCTATACAATTCGAAAGGTTTGACCAAATTATGTTATTCCAAGTAAAAGTTATGGTAATTTTTCCAAATCTTGTTGATTTTGGCCCTTTTAGGAGAGTGAACTTGTACAACCTACCAAGTGTCCAATTTTTTGTATCAACTTTTGAAATTTGGGCTTGTAACACAATGGTATGTCTTATTTCCAATTAAACTAGTGGCACTCAATTTGGATTTTTCTAGAATCATATACGACTATTTTACCAAAAACACATATTTGAGACTAGTTTATGGACTAGTAAAAAAACCTAACTTCCACGTACTGTAACTTGAAATCATAGACACCTATAATTAATTTTTTTTAACATAGATACTTTGATATTTCTTCTCAATATATTGAAAGTTTCACTATATAAAAATTCACAAATAAAAAATTATAGCAAAGATGGCAAGACGAATTGTTTTTATGGAGTGAAACCAAGGATTGTATGCTCTAAAACCAAATGTTATGCACCAAATACTCCAAATAGCATACAAGTAGAAAGAAGTAGTAATTACATGAATTGACAATGAGTGCGAAGCCTCTTCAAGGGGGAAACCTCCTTTTAAAGTATATCAAATTCACAAGATGATATGGTGTACTTATATGAGACAAAGGGTACAATTACAATTAAGGGGCCTAGCCAACCACTAAACACAACACTAATATAATAATACAAATGTGATATTTCAATATCAAGAGCTTAACACAAGGGCACAATACCTTTATATAACATGTTTTCCATCAATGATTCTCCTAATCACGTTGGTCTAAATAGTGAACCTTCTAAACAAAAGATTTGCCAAATTTTTCTGGTAAGCATAGGCTATGAGGAT
Source organism: Picea mariana (assembly GCA_032191745.1). Lineage (NCBI taxonomy): Eukaryota > Viridiplantae > Streptophyta > Pinopsida > Pinales > Pinaceae > Picea > Picea mariana. The sequence continues at coordinate 524,620 of JASDQU010737655.1, forward strand.
GATCCAAAAATCTTGTACATAGGATTATAATGCACTAAAGAGGAAACATAATTTTTTTTTTGCCCTATTTCATGAATTTAAATACATATATCCATGGTCTCATAAAGGTTTAAGAGGTTTTGACCTTGAGATAATTCAACATTCCATCCCTCTTGAGGAGGGTGCTAATTTTGTTAGATAATTGCGACATGGATGCTATAATTAGGAAAGAGCTTGACAAAATGTTGGAAATAAATGTCATTTTTCTGTTCGCTACTCAAAGTGGGTCACTAATTTGGTTTTGGTTCATAAAAAGAATGACAAAATTCTTCTTTGTATAGTCTTCAAAGATCTAAACCAAACAAGGGTCAAGGACAATTTCCCTTTTCCTTTCATGGATGTCATTTTATAATATGTTGTCGGTTCAGAGATGATGTCTCTTTTAGACAATTTTTCTATGTACAATAAGATCAAAATCAATCTTAAGGACTACTTCAAAACCACTTTCATGACAAGATAGGGCACTTTCACGTATCACAATATTCCCTTTGGGCTATTTAATGTGGGTGTTACCCTTCAATGGGAAATGCACAATGTCTTTGACGAATTAATTGATATAATCGTTTAGATTTTCCTTGACGATTTGACTATGCATTCCAAGAAAAGTGTTCGGGTCCTAGCCTCCCTAACCCCCTAAGTAGATAGAAAAGTTGTTATGCATTACTATGTATGCAGGCCATCTCTAGTAAATAAGGCCCATGTATGTAGTGTACCCACTATTAGCCCAACAAAATAATTTGAATCCCATTAAATAAGCACATACAACATGATAAAAAGGCACATGAAACTAACGGTAAATTTAAAGGAACATGAATGCACGCCATTTTATGTACACACAATAACATCTAAATACTCAAAAAGTAAAAATAAAATGAACAACAATTAAGCTCAACATTTAATTAGGATGAATATGGTGAATAAGAACATGTATCTTTGCAAGTATGCAACCAGTTGCAAATGATGGATATTCCACCCAATCATAGACCTTTTTCTCTAGATATCTCAACATCAAGTCACCCCTAAGCTAGGGATATGAATCCATAAGAAATGATATCTCCTATGAGTGTATTTTCCACTCATAGCCTAATAAAAAACCCACAACTAGATAAATTCCTATAGCAATTTCAATCCACTAGCTCTCTTTCTCTTTAACCTACAAAACCCAAGGAATGAGATTCCCTTCTCTGCCATACAGTCCCTTAGCCTATCCCACTTCTCTCCTTAGCTCTAGCACATGTTGAACATGAAATATCTCTGTTGGGGACTTTAGGAATTATAGTTGTAACATGGATTTTAATAGTAGCAACTTACTTGCTCACTTGGGTAAATTTTCTTCCACATAAATCTCACTTATAGGCCAAAAAACATGCTTATTCATGCATTTACCAGCTCCAAGAGTTGTCCATAAAACCCACTATGTTTTTTTTCTATCTCCCAACACTCCACACACTTTTCGTCTCTTCTAATCCATTGTAAAAACTACCTTCTCTCCCCATTCAATTTTTTTTTCTCCCATGCATGTCAATCTCATATTTTTCGAAGTTGATTGTACCGGGGTCCATGTTAGTCTTATTTATTCGCATAAATGGGACACTTGTTATTTCAATCGAGGGTTGGTAAAATTGTGAGGCACAATCACTGTATGTAAGGGAATTAGCTTTGAAACTTGTTCTACAAACTAAGAAGGAAATCCAAACTTGAAGATGGTCATCAACTACTCTTTGTAATACAGAAAGTGTAATATGACCTAATATTTAAAACTTCAAATGAAATCTAATTCTTTCAACCTTAAGTTATCACTATTCCATTGGTAGAAAATCAAACTACAAAGTGAAATATGCCACTGGTTGTGGGCTCTTTGCAACAACACTCTATCAACTAGTGAGGTTAAATGTTTTGAAAGAAGGTTCTAAAACAAATTTAGAATGAAAAGACTTGAATTAAATCTAATTCCTTCAACCTTAGGTTATCATTGTTCCATTGGTAGAAAATCAAGCTACAAAGTGAAATATGACACAATGATTATGAGATCTTTGCAACAATACTCTGTCAACTAGTGAGGTTAAAGGTTTTGAAGGAATGTTTTAGCACACTTGCAAAATAAAATACTTGAAGTAAATCTAATTATTTCAACCTTAGTTTATCACTATTCCACGGGTAGAAAATCAGGTTGCAAACTGAAATATGCCACTGGTTGTGGGCTCTTTGTAATAGTACTATGTCAACTAGTGAGGTTAAAGGTTTTGAAAGAATGTTCTATGCAAGGAATTTGAAACAAAATCTAGCTTTCAACTATCTAATTGTCACATCAGCTACAAATTCAAATGGAATCTGAAATTTAAACATAAAGATTAAAATGTTGTTGTATAAATACAAGAATAGAACAAATTACTTATAGAAAAGAGAAGCGTAAATCAAACTTATACACAACAATAGACATAGTGACATGTATCAAGACAAGGGTTCCCTCCAGGCCTGATGCATACACAACAAAAAAAATATACTAGCTGGAAAATATCAGAGCCTCTGAATTAATCATCGACTGGTTACAAAACTGAGTTTTTCAAAAAGTTTTCCTCTACAATTCCAATCCCCCTCAAGCTTCAAATTCTAGCTTATTTATACAATGGAGGAAGTAACAACTATCATAAGAGCACTCTCCTTGAGTAATAGCACAACTAATCAGATCCTAGAAGTATTGATTCGACCTTGATTTGATATCTAATTGGAGAAATCGACTAAAACATAAAATTTGGGCATTTCATCTTTAGAAAAATAGTCATATCTCCCAAAAAGTGCATTCTTTGAAAAAAAATAAAAAAAAATGAAAAAAAAAAAAAAATCTATGTGTGTCACCTATTGGGCATGTTCTGCACAAAACCCATGTTTCATAATTTCCAAATTCATCCTCACCAATTTAGAAATCGCGTATGAAAATCGTTGTTTGTTTTTGCTGCTAAATATTTTCCTGTAGATACCTGAGTTGACCAAGGAGTTGAATGAGGGTTTTTGGGTAAATTTTCGTGCATCCGGGAGGACACGTACCATGGCATGAAGGCAAGGAATAAAACCCATGTGCTCGTTTCTTCCAACTTGGCCTACACATATCTTAACAAATGACGAATTACAAGATCTAAATTTTCCTTGCAATTTCTAGTAAAATCCAAAATTAAACTATTTTAATATGTTGATTTCAAACAATTAAAAATAAAATAAAAATTTACCCAATTATTCCTTTAAATATATTTAAGAGTTGAAGTGAATGAAGAATGTGTCAAAAAGGAGAGGTATAAAGGGAAAATTTCCATAAGTTTAAAGGCTTTTTAACTGACAAAAAGAGTACTAACAATCCATGCTTTCAATAACTATGTGAGGTGACTTTTCCCACCAACCCCTCACGTGCATTCAATAATTGGGATTTTTGGGATATTTAAAAAGGAAAATAGAAGGGTCATATAAAATAATTGAGAAAGGTGGCTTGGGTTTAATACGCATGTTTAATTCCTCCCCTCGGACCCCCTCTCTTATGGAAACTTAGCCCCCATGAATCCATCTATGTCCATATATAATCATCGATGTATTATATTTTATTATTTTTTATATAAAATGTTTACATATTACATATCTTGACCCACAACCATGCATTGTATTTACAATATAATCACTAATTTGTGGATTAAAAATGGGGATTTTACATTCTCCTTCGCCTACAATTTGCACTATCCTCGGTGCACATCACCATACCAGTATACATGTACAAATTTTTACATCATAGCACTTGATACTTTTGTAAGTTAAAAACTCCTGCAACAATTCCAACCAACAATCTCTCATTCCCCTCAACTTTCACAACCCAAGGAAGTGTACCCCTGTATCTACATTGAATCCCTTAGGTTGTCCCACTTCCCTTCCAGAGATCCAACACAATTTAGACATGAAGTCTCCGAGTTGTGGGTCTAGGAAATTCAAGTGTCAAAATGGAGTCTTTGCACACTTATATACAATTGTACATTCAATTTTCTTCAAAATTTGCAAAAACATGTGAGTAATCCTCTCACATGGCCTTCTCATGCTTCCACATGGCATCTTAAATACCGTAGTAGGTTCATTATACCTTTACCAAGCTTATGGATTTGTTCATGAGAAATTTCACTTTCCAGTCCAAGACACACACTACCTCCACCTGAATTTCCCCTTCATGCTCCACCTAGATCATATTCCAATGAATCATATGTTTAGGATCATACACATATTTATTCAATAATGACACATGAAACATATGATGAATTCACATGGATGTAGACAATGCAATCATATATGCAACTGGGCATGTCCTCTCTAGAACTTCAAATGACCCATAGTATCTTGCTCCCAATTTTAGGCAATTTCCCAATCTTAGCGATCCCTTTTTAGCCTTTACTTAAAAATACACATGCTCTCCCACTTTGAATTCCTTGTGTCTTTTGACTTTGTCAACATAGCTCTTTTTCTTGTCTCGTGCAATCTTTAAATTCTGCTTGATCTTTACGATCTGTTCTTCCGTTTCCCTTAGCAAATTTGGCCCAATAATGAATCTATCTACGAGGTTGTCCCAACTCACTAGTGTGTTGCATTTTTTTGCCAGGAAAGGCTTCAAATGGGATCATATTCAATGATGCTTGAAACCCATTGTGATGAAATTTATATCTTCCCCAAATCGTTTAAACAACCCTCCCCAAAAATTAGATGTGAACTTGGGATCTCTATTAGACACTATTGCCTTAGGCACTTCATGTAGCCTAGAAATTTCTTTCATATAAATTGTTGCAATGTTGGATGCATTGTGAGCCATCTTGACTAGGATAAAATGTGCAACCTTTATAAACTTGTCCACCACTACCATGATGGAATCATGTTGTCTTGTTGTTCTGGGAAGTTTTATGATGAATTCTTTTTAATTAATTCCCATTTCCATTCAGGAATGGAAAATGGTTGTAACAATCCTATTGGATTTTTGTGCTCGGTCTTTACCTTCTAACATTCCATGCATCTGGATATGTAATCAACAATAACTTTCTTCATTAAGGGCTACAAATACTATCCCATTACAACTGCAATTGTCTTCAGGTAACTTGGATGTCTAGCGTATGGCACATTGTGCATCTCTTTCAAGACCAAATTTCTCAATTTCGGAGAATTGGGAACATAAAATTTGTTCATGAACAAGAGAATTTCATCCTCTTTTAGCTTGTAATCCTTAAATTTTAGCCATACATTATCTTGCTATAATCCTTCTTTAACTTGCACATAATGTTGATCTGATGTCATAGGTTCCATAATTCTTCTTTTCAAATATGATTAGTACATGCTAATGGTTCTTGATTCGGATTTTATTAGCAGAACGAAATGACTACAGATTATTAATAGGTGTTTAACACAAAATAATAGAGATACAACAAAACTGGTTTTCTATTCAGTAAGGAAATAAGCTGAAACTGTAGAATGCAGCGAAAACAAGCTTGCTAGAATGGTGGCGGCTTATCTCTGAGAAGAGATGTGATGGTTGTTCTCATTCGCAAGAACATGATTACAATGAGGCTCTGAAGGCCTTTTTTACAATAAACAGAAATTCCAAAAACCCTAGACATCCAAAAACCTAACCCTAGGAGATGAAGCGCCAAAAGTCATGTGGGCCCCGTTTGGGTAAGTTAGTACATCAACTTCCCGTGGTCGTAACTTTTGCATACGATCTCTGTTTTAGGCGTATGATAGCCCGTTGGAAAGGTATCGTCGAGGAGATTAGTTTTGGGGATAAATCCTACCTTTATCTATCTTTGAGAATCTAGATCCTGAAAAACCTTCATTAGGCCCTCAAAATGGCATCGGAAGTTAAAATTGCTAAAAATAGTAAATTGCCAAAATTGTTAGAAAACTATTTTGAGCCAGTTGGAAGAGGTGGGTGGCCACCGATATCCTCTTGGATCAATCCTCCCTCTGTAGGAATAAATGGTCTTCATTGTGTTGAGTTCCCCCATCAGATGAGGAAATTTCTGCTGAATTTGGCCCCAGGTGAGCCACTTGCCTTGGTGCAAGAGCTGCCCTGCTTTGACGACTCGATAAAGCTGGATCCTTTGTTGTCGAGTGCCCTTGATCCGTGTCTCCACAATTTGATCGCTAGAGGCCTGTTGTAAGCAGTCAGGTTTGAGCTCTGTTGGTGTCAGCTACTCTGCTACATCTGAGGTGTCCAATAATGGTGGGAAATAAGGGCAAAGGAGATCCAAGTTGAACACTGGGTGCAGGCCAAGGAAAGGAGGAATGTTGAGCTCAAAATAATTATCCCCCATGAACTTGGTCATGGTGTACGACCCATAGTGGAGTGGGTGAAGCTTTCGATGGGGTCCTGTAAGGCGTTCTTTCTGCAAGAGCAACCAAACTTTGTCGCCCACCTGAAACTTATGTGGCACCCGATGTTGATCATGGCACTGCTTGTACTTGTCATTGGACTTCTGTAGGATATCCTGAACCTATTGGCAGATGTGCTGGATCCGCTCAATGAACCGAGTGGCTTTGTCAGCTTCAGTTGGAGTAGGAGATGAATCGGTCGAGGTGAATGCAAGGGGAAGTGAAACATCTATGGGACCCAATGGTTGGAGTCCCAACCCCACCTGAAAGGGGTTGTGGCCAGTTGAGCTATGCAGGGCTCGGTTGTAGCTATGTTGGACATAGGGAAGGCTCTCATCCCATGTGCGAGGGTGCTTTGAATTATACATGCGAAGGATATGCACAATCATTCGATTGACGACCTCGGTTTGGCCATCTGTCTGGGGGTGGAAGGTCGTGGATTTGGTGAAATTGGTGTCCAGCAGTGACCAAAGGATCAACTAGAATGTAATGAGAAATTGACTGTCCCGATCTGAGACAATGGTTTGTGAGATTCCAAAATGTACCCAGACTCGTTCAAAGAAGAGCTTGGCAGTGGCCTCTATTGTGATGTTCTTCTTGCAGGCAACCAGAATCGCCATCTTAGAAAAGCGATCGACAACCACAAAAACACAGCCATTTCCCCGCTTGGTGGAAGGGAGGCCCGACATGTAGTCCATTGAGATGAATTCCCATGGCCTGTCAGGAGTAGGAAGAGGTGTGTACAAGCCTTGTTTTTTAGTGGTCGGTTTGGAAATATCATAGGCAGTGCATGACCTGATATACTTGCTGACCTCCTGATGAAGTTTCGGCCCGTAGAAATGTTTATGTAGCATCACCACTGTCTTTTCGACACCAAAGTGTCCTGCCACCCGACTGTAGTGGGATTCCCAGATCAGCTTCGCTCACTCTTTTGATGGAACACAGATATGGCTCAGACGACACAACAACCCATCCTAAAGTTGGAAATTATCGACAATTGCGTTTGCACCCAACATTTGGTAGGTGGTGGCAAAGTTTGGGTCTATCTCATAGAGTTGAGGCCATCCACAGGTCTCATGGCCGCAGGAGTCTAGCACCATGGTGAGTGTTGCGACTGACGGTCTGCTGAGGCAATCAATGATGTGATTGGTGCTTCCTATTTTATACTTGATGTTGAGGTGGAATTGTTGCAATTATGTGGACCGCTTTTGATGGTGATCATTCTGCAATTTTCCTTGTGTCTGCATGAACTGCAGTGGCTTATGATTAGTGTGGATGATTGTCTCCTTCTCAAGAATGTAATGTCTCCACTGGCGGCAGGCTTGCATAATGGAGTACATTTCTTTGTCATAAGTAGGGTACTTACGAACAACATCTGATAGTGTCTCACTATGATAGGCCATGGGGTGGCCGTGCTGAGTGAGAACGATGCCCACCTCATAGTCGAAAGCATCTGTCTCGATCTCAAAGGGTTGTTGCAGGTCTGGTAGTGAAAGTACTGGGGTTGAGCACAAGTGTTGCTTCAAATCGTTGAACGCTTTTTGTTGGGACTGGCCCCACGCAAATTTCACCTTATCACCATCCCTGGTTATTTGGCTAACGGCCCATGCAATATGGGAGAATCCCAACACGAACCTGCAGTAGAAATTAGCAACGCCCAAGAATCTCCAAAGCTCAGTGAGTGTGGTTGGGGCTGGCCAGTCACAGATGACTTAGATCTTGGCTAGATCCACATGTATTCCATGCTGATCAATTGTGTATCCTAGATAATGGACCCTATCCATGCCGAAGGAGCATTTTTCCAAGTTGGCATATAGCTTGTGCTACCGCAGGGTGTGCAGAACCTGCTGAATATGCTACAAGTGTTCGACCCAAGTCTTGCTGTAAATGAGAATGTCATCCAGATACACCACTACAAAAGTATTGGTGAATGTTCGCAGGATATCATCCATCATACTCATGAAAGTGGTTGGAGCATTTGTCAAACTAAAGGGCATGACCAACCATTCAAAATGGCCTTCCTTTAACTTGAAGGCAGTTTTCCATACATTTGTCTGTTCTATCGGGACCTGGTGGTAGCCAGACTTCAGATCAATCTTATTGAAGTATTTGTCCCTCATGAGTTGATCAAGGAGGTCGTCGATTCGGGGAATCAGGTACCAGTTTCTGACTATGATTTTATTCAGAGCTTAGTAATCAATGTAGAGTCGTTAGGTTCCATCTTTCTTCTGTACCAACACGATTGGGCTCTCGCAAGGTGATGAGATGGGACGGATGTGCCCCTTGTGGATCAGTTCTTGGATTTGTTGCTTGATCTCCTCATTCTCTAACAAAGAGCGGTGATAGATTGGCCCATTGGGCAGCGGTGAATCGAGGGTCAGATCGATGGGATTATTGATCTGGCAGTGCAGAGGTACCACGGTAGGTGAGGAGAAGATATTTAAGTATTCTTCCATGACCTTATCTACTTGCTTCTGTTGTGTGGAGAGGTTAGCCACAAAGACCCTAGATGTGGTTGTGATCTTTCACTTATTCTGAGAGCGAATAACGAAGAATACAAACTTCCCCATCTGAGAGATGACCTTCCTGCATTGCTTAGCAGAGATCAAGGAAATAACACTAGGTGGGACTGCCTCGACTATCCTGTACNAATAAGGTTGGCCCAAAAGAACATCACAAACTTCGAGAGGAGAAACATCACACAATACCTCGTCTTTGAAGGGCTTGATGTTGTACGACAGTCGACACTGTTGGATGACGCGGAGATCGCTTCCTTAGCGAAGCCATCCAATGGTTTAGGGTTGTGGGTGATGTGTTGTTGGCAAGGCCAACCACTTTTCGACCTCTGTTGAGATGAGGTTTTTCTAGCTACCTCTATCCATGATGAAGTGCAGTGGAGTGCCTTTTACCCACATCTGTGAATGGAAGAGGCGTTCTCCTTCTTCTGGCTCATATGGTTCACCAGGATGGAGCTTGGTGGTAGCAACGGTGGCACTGGGTTCTGTGTCAATGATCTATCTTCCTCTTTCTAGTTCTGGCTCAGAGTCTGAACCCGCATCTGAGTCAGAAGCTTTCACTTCGACCACCAAGGACTGCTTTCAGCGACAGTTAGCAGTGTTATGCCAAGGGCTCTTATGGAAGTTGCACCACTTCCCGGTATCTTTCTTTGTCTTTCCGGTGTCCTTCTTTGCTTGCGGCTTGGACTAGTTGTCCTGATACTGTCCATATTTGCTCTGTCCTTTGTTCTATGGGTTGGGACCTCCCTTTCCTAGCTTTTTCTGTGTGGGGTTCCTAGGCCCAAATTGCTACGTCTTTTGTTTGAGCTTCTGCTCGATTTTGATGGCATATCGGTAGGTCGCGCCCAAGGATGACATGTCTAAAAATTCCATTTTGGTATGGATGTATCTATGTAGAGCGACACGATACTTGAGCACCAGATGTCGCTTTGAATCTTTGATACCCAGCTTGGTGTGCAAGGTATGAAAGATATTCGTGAAATCCGACACTCCTTGGTCTCTTTCTTGCCACAGTGTGGTCAATTTGGTATACAAGTCGTCATAACTTCCGACAGGGTAGTATTGTTCCTTGATAGCATCCTTGAAGGAATCCCAGGTGGCTGTGATTGTAAATAATGAGGGTTCCTCTATTTCCTTTTGCTCACAGAAATTTTCCCACCAATCTTTGACATGGGGAACGACTTTGAGGAGTGCAAAAGTAATCTTTTCTCTATTCGAATAGTTATGGACAGAAAAATACCCTTCTAGTAGATTCAACCACTTGTCTACAACATCTGCGTCTATATGACCTTCAAATATAGGAATATCGAATTTTATTTGTACCTTGAAGGGGGTGGAGCCTCCGCTCGAAGAAGATGAGTCGCCTGTTGGGAGTCGTCGAAGGATTTGCGTGAAACTATCCATCATCTCGTTCATTTGTTGCGTGAGGGCTTCCTCAATCAACTGTTTGAAAGGACCTCATGTCCCATCATCTTTCTTTTCTCCTGCCATGAGAGGTCACTTGGGTGTGTGAGAGCTTTTGTCCTTAAAAGAAACAAGCTCAAGACCCAACTCTTTGTACTCTGACCTCGTTGGGGACATGCATTAAGACAACAAGGAGCAGACCGCTTTGATACCACTGATCCAGATTTTATGAGAACAACAAAATGACTACAAATTATTAACAGGTTTTTAACACAAAATAACAGAGATATAGTAAAATTGGTTTTCTATTCAGTAAGGAAATAAGCTGAAACTG
>JASDQU010737655.1:559115-571591 GCA_032191745.1 Picea mariana
ACATCAATATCATATGACGTAAATAACTATGCAATCCTCCTATATACTTGAGAAGAGTTTCCTGGGTGTAGAGAGGTATACCAAGTACCAATGCTCTTTTACAAAATTCTTGTGTGTATTCTTGCACACTTTGTCCCTTACCTTGCCTCAAATTCTGCCAATCCATCATAGCTTGTTGCATATACCCTAATGGATAAAATTGCTTTTTAAGTGCTGAAGTGAACTCATACCAAGAGGAAACGATTTTGCCTTTTGTGGCAAGATCCTCTTGAGATCTTCTCTCCCACCAAATGAGAGCAGTTCCTCCAATTCGGAGAGAAGCCAACTGAATTTTAACAGCATCTTCAGTAAACTTTTGAATCCTACAATAAACTTCAATTTGACAGATCCAATTGTTCAATTTTTTAGCATTAAGTTCTCTATTATACATAGGTAAATCAAACTTAATATCAAGCTTTAAATGAGGCATATTAAGATCAACTTTTGTTTTTTGCTTTTCAAATGGAGAAGGAATAGAACCATCAAGAAGAGATGGAGAAGTTGGTGGAGTTTTAGGGGGTTCCTCATCACCTCCTTTTTTCTTATCTTCTGTATGAGATGGTCCACCTTGTTCACCTTTCTTTCGATCTTGATAGAGCTCCTCTACCATCGTTTGCATTCTCATGAAAGATTTTAGAAATTCCCCTTCAGAAGGGATAGAAGAAGCTGCTTCTTCTCCTTTTGGTGAAGACATCCTTCCTCTTCTTGATCCAATCTTTGGATCGAACTCTTCAAGTTCTCCTTCACCATGCTGAAGCTTGGATCTTGTTAACATCAACTCACAAAACAAATGGTTAACCTCGCTCTGATACCAACTTGATCTAAAATTTTAACTTGATCTTTAACCATTACTTGCATGTGAATTTTTTAATTGCTAACCATCTTTATGAATGCAAAATTAAAGAACATTCATCAAGCGCATGAGCACATAAACATGTAAGCAAACCATCTATGAACAAGAATTGGTAACGAAGTTCACCAGACTTCCTGGCTACCTCTCCGGGCCACTTTCCAAATGGGAAGGCCGATAGATTAAGTATTCAAATGATTACAAAGTGACTTTTGATTTATGTCTATCATATACAGTAACAGACTTCAAAAACAGCTACAAGATGAAATTCTGAGACTTTTAAGTATAAACATGGATACCTTTTTGTGTATCCAGAAGGTTTTGTGAGCACTTTTCTGTCTGGATGCCTGAATGCAAAAACTGAAGCTGGATCTGGAATCCTTGCGAAAAATCAAGACTTTTGAGTATAAACTCGATATATTTCAGAAATTGGACTTCGAATGCCCTTTTTGGCACAATTCCCAAATCTGTCCTGATTGTACAGTGCGTACAACCTCAGGATGCGTGCCAATTCTGTACCACCTCGAACTGCGTGAAAATACCACCTTGGTCTATGTGCAAATTCACTTCAGTCACTGTGCAGCATCACCTCCAAAATCCCCCAAATCTCGGCAACTTTTAAGGTTTTTGTGCCATTACTTGCCACGTCCCATGGCGGTGGTGCATTGGTAGTTGTAGTTGTTATGGGGGCGGGAGTCTCGGGGTCAAACCCGCGGGCTTCTCCTCCATACACATATATTTGTTATAACATATTTGATATATGGTATGGTTGTGCACGATTTATGTTTTAATACATATCACATTTGGACTTATGATATGGTTTTAATATATGCGCGCGATTTGTGTTATATCACATTTGGACTTATGATATGGTTTTAATATATGCACACGATTTAGGTTTTAATACTTATCACATTTGGATTTATGATATGGTTTTAATATATATCACATTTGGATTTATGATATGGTTTTAATACCAAGGGGGCCTCGATGTTGGCAAGGTCAAGGGCTAGGCCCTTGACCACCCCTTTTTTTCTTTTCAAACCATTTTTAACCCATTTCTGACCATCTTTGACGGAACTTCTATTGCCCATATCTTTGTTACTTGGAGGTTGTTTTTCCTGAAACGAACGTCACTGGAAAGTTGTTGACGAGCTCTTCCACTTTGTAAGATTTACTTTGCCATTTGAATACTTTAACTCTATCGAATTTTGAGATGATCCACTTGGATCACCTATGTTGATATGTAAACCTTTGGTATCATCCCCATGGTTGTAAGATCTGTGTGCATCATCCATCTCTCTAGTCCTCATTTGGAACCAAATCGGTTTTCCTTGTACCTCTAATTCTACAAAAAATTGCATGCAACAATTATTGTTAGAATTAATATACACATTGTAAAATTGTCATTATTTAAGCTACAAGTCATTCTTTGTCTCAATTTTTGAAGAACAATGATATGCTAATCAAAATTCCTAGCTTTCAAATACAATCTCCCCTAGATAGTGTTTTTTATAACTATATGTGTGCCTCATTTTGATTTATGAGGTAAGAGATATGGTTATTTGAATCTACCATTTTTACTCAATTGTGCCCTGTTTCACTAGTGCAATCTAGTTCAGAGGCCAACTTCTACCCCTTGTAGAAGAAAATCTGGAGATAAATAAGAAATTTTTTATAACGTGCAGTGATATCATTCTTGATTGTGAGTATCTAGCATATCTCTAATTGGTAATATGATGCTTCCTTCAAATTATACATTATTTGTCAACTTTGTCCCTTTCACATTTTCTCTAGACTTGGAATTTTTAGCGACAATCACTATCTCCCAAACTCAACAGATCTGGAAAAACTTCTCCAAGGAAATTTTTTCTAGATTGACGAGGAGGTAAAACGTTGAGTAAATAAAAATTTCTAGATTTTTTTTTTGGTTTCCCTTTTCCCCCTTCAAAGATCTCAAAATTTTTCAAAAAGTGGCGTAGAATAGTGGATTTTTCCCTGTTTTGGCACATCTGCTCCAAACCCTTTGGAATTTGGCCAAAACCCTGACAAGGTATCTTCATGTCTCCTTTCTATACTCACTATAAAAAATTCATAAACTACAAGGGCTCCATCGTGAAGTACCACCATGTTCCATAAAAACCACTATTTTTCATTTTTTGTCAACTTGGAGCATAATTAGCCAGTGACACTCACCGACACATTTGTAGGCCTCCTTACTACAAACATACCTTTTAAATTTCATCTAATTTTGAATTTTTTTTCTCATGTTATGACCAAAACAAGTTTTTGGCTCGAGACTTTTTAATCTTCATCGATCTTTATCCTTTTCTTTCATTTTCTCCTCCCCTCTCTTCTTTTTTTTCCCTATGTTCTCTTCTCTTCTCTTTTCCTCTTCTCTTCTATTTTCATCTTCTCTTCTCTTTTCCTCTTCTCTTCTCGTGCTCCAAAACCTTTCCTCTAGGCGGTGTTTCACACCCGAAAATCATCTTTTTACAACTTGTTGTTTCTTTTTATTTTCTTCCTTTGTCACAAGGCTTCTTTTTCCCCTTGCTTTATCGCTTTTGGAATCTTTATTTTTGTGCAACATATCGCCTCCAAAAATTATCGTTCCTTCGCCATTTCCCCCAAAAATTTATCTTTTGGGCGGTGTATCGCTCCAATAATTTATCTTTTGGGCAACGTATCGTGCCAGAATTTTATCTTTCGGGTGATCCTTTTTCCAAATTTTCTCTAAGTCTTTCCTCTTTTCTGATGATAAAGGGAACTCTCCTTCCCTTATCACAACCAAAAATTATCTTTTCTTGCGGTGTATCGTGCCAGAAATTTATTTTTCTCCACAGTGTATCATGTCGAAAGATTATTTATGGCACGATACATTGTGTCCTAATATTTTTTCTTACAATGATACATGAGACTTCTCCAAATTTTGTCTAAGCCCCGATATTTTCTTTCGGCAATGAATAGTGTATCACACATAAAAGAATTATTTTGACGATACACACTGTATCACCTACAAAAAAATTCTCTCAGTGACACACATTATACTGCCCACTAAATGTTTCTTTGGTGATACTCCCAGTATCACCCACAAAAATTATTTATTTGGTGACAAACACCATGTCGCAGAGTTTTTCAACTTTTTTCCCTTGGTCATTTTTTTAGGTTTTGGCCTCGAGACTATCGTGGAATCCATAGACTTGGCTCTTTGAGTTGATTTTGGCCACTTAATGGCCAAATTGACCTCTACACTAGATAATACCGCACATTAGATAACCACAAAATTCAAGGGTTTTCCCCCCAATAAACACAAACAAAAAATTGTTGTTTCATAGCGGACCCATGCAGGCCTAGTGTTGCAACCAATGCTTTGATACTATTGAGAAAATGTTGTCATTGATGTCAAAGTGGTTACAGGTGTGACGGTGTCATTGATGTCAAAGTGACTAATGATATGTTAGTATTGATGAGGTATTATTGAGGTCATTAGTTGATTCATGTATGTCTGTCAAAGAGTTCCTGAAATAGTATAGATGTCAGTATGTATGTCTCCAACATCTTTGTCAATATGAGTAAGAGAAAGACAAGCAAGCTCAGCATGTGAGGATCTTGCTCCAAGTGGAAATTTACCATTTTTCTTCCTTCAAGTATTCAAAGAAACTCAACTATAGGAATTGGATATTATGGTAATTATGTGTTGAACTACAGAAAGCAACTCAACTACAAGAACTCGGGATTTTGGTAACTACGTGTTGAACTACAGGAAGAAACTCAACTACAGGAACTCAAGATTTCAATAACTACGTGTTGAACTACAAGAAGAAACTCAACTATAGGAACTCGAGTGATCCAGGTGGATATCGGTGGCCACCCACCTCTTCCAACTCGCTCACATACAATTTTTATGTTGGCAGTTTGTTTCTAGCTTTTCAGGTCCTAAACTTCTGGGGTCTTTTTGAGGCTCACCATAGACCCTCTAAGCACAAAGTCAATGTGTGATGGAAAAATGTGTATTCCTTGGATATACCTTTCCAATGGGATATCGTGCGCCTAAAACAAAGTTTGTATGCAAAATTTACGACCCTGGGAAGTTGATGTACCAACTTATCCCATCGAGGCCCACATGACTTTTGGTGCTTCATCTCCTAGGGTTAGGTTTTTGGATATCTAGGGTTTTATGATTACTTATGGATGCTAAAAAGGCTTGGAGGCCTCATTGTAATGTTCGTAGGTGAATGCATGTAGCCGCTACATCTCTTCTCAAATATTAGCTACCACCATTCAAGCAAGATCGTTTCATTCTACATTTTACAGTTTCAACAGATTTCTTTATGGAATAGAAGTCAAGTTTCATTGTATCTTTGTTATTGTTCTCGGTATTTTTGTGTTAACTTTATAGATATGTGTTTCATTTTCTTCTTCTCATAAATCTGGATCAGTGGTATTAGAGTAGTCTTCTCTTCATTTGTTTCTTTGTGCATGTCCCTAATGAGGTCAAGGTATAAGCAGTTGGGACTCGAACAAGTTGAGCCTTTGCAAGATCGGCCTCACCAAAACCGACGAACACCCATGGGGGAAGAAACGAGAGATGATGGGGTAGGAGATCCCTTTAAATTGTTGCTCTAGGAAGCCCTGGCATGATAGAGGAATGAGATGATGGAAAATTTTGAGAAAATCCTTCGACAACTACCAACATGCGACAAATCTTTCTCAAGCAGAGGCATTGCCCCCTTTATGATATAGATCAATTTTGATATTCCTATATTTTAAGGTCATAAAGATGAGGATGTTGGATACAAATGGTTAAACCTTCTAGAAGGGTATTTGTTTCTCCATAAATTTTTCGATAGAGAAAAGATTACATTTGCACTCCTTAAGGTCATCCCCCATGTCAAATATTGGTGGGAGACTTTCTGTGAGCAAAAGGCAACAGAGGAATCTAACTTATTTGTAGTCGCACCCACTTGGGGTTGTTTCAGGGATGTTATTAAGGAACAATACTACCTCGTTGGAAGTTATGACGACTTATATACAAGATGGACCACATTGCGGCAGGAAAGGGACCAAACAATGCCAGAGTTAACCAATGTCTTTCATACCTTGTGCACCAAGTTGGGTATCAAGTACTGTGGTGGTATGCGTAGATACATCCGGACAAAAATGGAGTTTTTGGACATCTCGTCGTTGGGTGTGACCTATCAATATGATGTCAAAATCAAGCATAAGTTAAAAAAAAAGACACGACAGTTTGGGTCTGCAAACCCCTCACAACAAGAAGCAAGGAAAAGGCATCCCCAACCCGCAAAACAAAGGCCAAAACAAGGATGGATAGCCTCAAGAAAACCGGTCTAAGCTGAAAATAAAGAAGTACAATGGGAAGATAAAGAAATACATTGGGAAGTGGTGTGAGTTCCATAAGATACCCTCGCATAACACCGTTGAATGTCGCTCAAAGCAGTCATTGGTGGTTGAAGTGAAAGCCTCTGAATCAGATGTGGACTCCGACTCTGAGTCAAAATCAGAAAAAGGGAGACAGATCATTGACGTAGAACCCAGTGCCACCATTTCTACCACCAAGGTCCAACTTGGTGAACTTGATGAACCAGAGGAAGGTGAGCGCCTCTTTCATTCATAGATGTGGGTGAAGGGTACTCTGTTGCACTTCATTTTTGATAGCGGTAGCTAGAAAAACCTCATCTCAACGGAGGTCATCAAGCGATTGGCTCTGCTGACAACACCACACCCACAATTGTACATAATTGGATGGCTCCGCCAAGGGAGCGATCTCTGCATCATCCAACAATGGTGCCTGCCCTTAGGCCTTATGGTATCAAGCCCTTAAAAGATGAGGTAGTGTATGATGTCGCCCCCCTTAAATTTTGTGATGTTCTTTTGAGCCAACCTTATTTATGGAAACATCATGTTGTATATGAGTCTAGGCCTCATACTATTATTATTACATTGGATAGGAAATTGTACAGGATACCTGAGGTAGTCTTACCTACTTCCATTTCCTTGATCTCTGTCAAGCAATGCAGGAAGGTCATCTACCAGACCAGGAAGTTTGTCTTCTTCATGATTCATACTCAAAGTGAGTGGAAGGTTGCAGCCACATCCATGGCCTTCGCGGTAGGTCTCTCCATGTAGCATAAGCAAGTGGATAAGGTTGTGAAAGAATACAAAGACATCTTCTCCTCACCCATTGGGGTACCTCTGCACTGTCAATTCAAGAACTCAATCGATCTGACCCCTGACGCACCTTTACCAAATGGACTAGTCTATCTTCTCTCTCATTCATAAAATGACGAAAACAAGCACCGGATCCAAGAGCTTCTCGAAAAAGAGAAAATTTGACCAATATCATCACCTTATGGAAGCCTAACCGTGCTTGTGCAGAAGAAATATTGGACTTGGAAACTCTACATTGATTACCAAGCCCTAAATAAATCACAGATAGGAACTGGTACCCAATTTCGTGAATTGACGATCTCCTTAACCAACTCAAGGGGGCCAAATACTTCATTAATATTGATCTGAAGCCTGGCTACCACCAGGTCCCAATAGAGTAGACCAATGTATGGAAGACTTCCTTCAAGTCTAAAGAAGGTCTTTTTGAATGGTTGGTCATGCCCTTTGGCTTGAAAAATGCCCCGACAACATTCATGAGGATGATGGATGATATCTTGCGCCCTTTCACCAATTATTTTGTGGTGGTGTATTTGGATGACATCCTCATCTTCAACAAGAGTTGGGTGGAACACTTGCAGCATATTCAATGGGTTTTGCACACTCTGCGACAATACAAGCTATATGAAAATTTGCAAAAATGCTCCTTTGGCCTGAATATGGTCCAGTACTTAGGCTACATTTTTTATGAACATGGGGTGCATGTTGATACAGCCAAGATCCAAGTCATTCGTGACTAGCCAACTCTGACCACGCTCACTGAGCTTCAGAGCTTCTTAGGCCTTGCCAGTTTCTATCGCAGGTTCATGTTGGGATTCTCTCGCATTGCATGGGCCCTTATTCAAGTGACCGGGGGTGGTGGCAAGGAAAATTATGTGTGGGGCCAATCACAACAGAAAGTGTTCGATGATTTGAAACAATGCTTGTGCTCAGCCCCGGTGCTCTGATTACTCGACCTCTAGTAGCCTTTTAATATTGAGACAGATGCTTCAGACTATGTTGTGGGTGCAATCCTCACTCAGCATGGACATCTTGTGGCCCATCATAGTGAGAAACTATCATATATTGTTCGTAAGTACCCTGACTATGTCAAAGAAATGCACTCCATTGTACGAGCTTGTCGCTAGTGGAGGCATTACATTCTCGAGAAGGAGACAATCATCCACATTGATCATAAGCCTCTACAGTTCATGCAAACATAAGGCAAATTGTAGAATGACCACCATCAGAAGTGGTCCACATACTTGCAGCAGTTCCATCTCAACATCAAGTATAAGACATGGAGCACCAATTGCATCGTTGACTACCTCAGGTGACCTTCAGTTGTAGCACTAACCACGGTGCTACACTCCTATTGACATGAGACCTTTGGATGGCCCCAACTCTACGAGAGAGATCTTGACTTCACAACTACCTACCATATACTAGGCACAAACACATCTATCATTGATTTCCATCTTCAGGACGAGTTGTTGTGCCATCTGGGTCATCTCTGTGTCCCATCAAGCGAGCGAGTGAAGCTGATTTGGGAAGCTCACTACAGTCAGGTGGCAGGACACTTTGGTGTAGAAAAGACATTGGCAGTGTTGTAGAAACATTTATATTGGTTGAAACTTTGACAGGATGTCAGCAAGTATATCAGGTCATGCGAAGCCTGTGCCATTGCCAAACTGGCCATTAAGAAACAAGGCATGTACACTCCTCTTCCCACCCCCAAAAGGCCCTAAGAATCCATCTCGATGGACTACATGTCGGTCCTTCCTTCAACCAAGCAAGTAAATGATTGTGTTTTTGTGGTTGTTCATTGATTTTCCAAGATGGCGATTCTGGTCACCTGCAAGAAGAGCATCACAGCAGAGGCCACTGCCAAGCTCTTCTTCGAACGAGTGTGGGTACATTTTGGGATACCACAAACCATCATATCATATCGGTATAGTTGATTCCTCAACACATTTTTGTCGAGCCTCTGGTCATGGCTGGACACCAAGCTCACCAAATCCATGACCTTCCATCCCCAAATGAATGGAAAAACTGAGGTCGTCAACATGATGATCGTGCATATCTTGTGCATGTACAGTTCCAAGAATCCATGCATATGGGATGAGAGTCTTCCTTATGTTCAACACAGTTACAACAAAGCCATACATAGCTCAATCGACCACAACCCCTTCCAAGTGGGGTTGGGATTTCAACCATTGGGTCAGATGGATGTTGCACTACCCCTTGTATCCACACAAGTAGAATAATCCCATGCTCAAACAGAAGCCGACAAAGCCACCCAGTTCATTGAACGAATCCAACACATTCACCAAAAGGTTAAGAATATTTTGCAGAAGTCCAATTCCAAGTACAAGCAACACCATGATCGATATCAGGTGCCACACAAGTTTCAGGTGGGAGATAAATTTTGATTGCATATGAAAAGAGAACACCTTACAGGACCCCATCAAAATCTTCACCCACTCCGCTATGGACCTTACACCATCACCAAGGCTATGGGTGACAATGCTTTTGAGCTCAACATTCTTCCCTTCCTTGGCTTGCACCCACTGTTTAATGTGGACCTCCTTCGGCCATACTTTCCACCATTATTGGACACCTCAGAGATAGCAGAAAATTTGACACCGATAAATCTCAACCCTGACTGCATGGAATAGTCATCCATTGATCAGATCGTGGAAACACAAGTCAAGGGTACTTGCCAACAAAAGCTTCAGCATTATCGTGTTATCAAAACAGGGAAATTCTTGCACCAAGGCAAGTAGCTCACTCGGGGCCAAATTCAACAAAAATTTCCTTATATGATGGGGGAAATCAATGCAATGGAGACCATTTCTTCCTAAGGGGGGAGGATTGATCAAGGTGGATATCGGTTTCCATCCACCTCTTCCAACTTGATCACACACAATTTTCATTTTAGTAGTTTTTTTCTAGCTTTTCGGGTCCTAAACTTTTGGGGCCATTTTTAGCCCTAAACAACATTTTTTGGGCTTGCCACAGTGACACTATAGCCAAAGTTAAAGTGTGATGGAAAAATGTGTATTCCTCAAATAGACCTTTCCAACGGGATATCGTGAGCCTAAAACAAATATCGTATGCAAAAGTTACGACCCTGGGAAGTTGAAGTACCAACTTACCCCATCGGGGCCCACATAACTTTTGGTGCTTCATCTCCTAGTGTTATGTTTTTGGATGTCTAGGGTTTTCTGATTACTTTTTTATTATAAAAAGGCTTCAAGGCCTCATTATAATGTTCTTAGGTGAATGTGCATAGATGCCACATCTCTTCTCAGAGATTAGCTACCACCATTCAAGAAATAAGGTTTCATTCTACATTTTACAGTTTCAACATATTTCTTTATTGAATAGAAGTTAAGTTTCATTGCATATATGTTATTGTTCTATGTATTTATTTGTTAATGTTATAGATCTGTGTTTCATTTTGTTTTTCTCATAAATCTGGATCATCGGGATTTTGTTAATTACGTGTTAAACTACAGGAAGAAACTCAACTACAAGAGCTTGGGATTCTAGTAACTTCCTTTTGGTAACTACATGTTGAAATACATGAAGCAACTCAACTATGAGAGCTTGGGATCCTGGTAACTACATTCTGGTAACTATGTGTTGAACTACAAGAAGCAACAGTAACTATGTGTTGAACTACATGAATGCGGGATTCTGGTAATAAGGCAATATAAAACGATCTTTTGAGATGGTCAAGAAAAATATTGTGGGCTTATACCATAGTTTTGATCTTCCTATGGGCGGAAAAACCATTGTAAAAATAATATAAATATCTTATCAAGTTGAAGAGTTAGGGTGTGTGAAAAATGTAGAAGAGGTTGTTAATCTAAGTTAAGGCTAAGGAGCAGATCAGAGGAGTAAGAGTTGTCAGAAAAAATAGTGCAACTATGTTGTAGATCAAGAATGCAGGAAATCGGAGTGATGTAGATCTAGATTGCAGAAACATAGTGCAATATCGAGATCATAATGTTGTATATCAAGACTGCAGGAACAAAATGTTGTAGATCAAGACTATAGGAACAAAGTGTTGTAGATCAAGACAACAAAAACATAGTGTGGTAGATCAAGATAGCAGGAATAGAGTGTTGTAGCTCAAGATTGCAAGAACGAAATGTTGTATATCAAGACTATAGGGAAAAAATGTTGTAGATCAATATTGCATGAACAAAGTGTTGTAGATCAAGACTACAGGTGCAAAATGTTGAAGATCAAGACTAGAGAAATAGAGTGTTGTAGATCAAGTCCACATGAACAAAATGTTGTAGATCAAGACTGTAGGAACATAATGTTGTAAATCAAGACTGCAGGAACATAGTGCCATATCCATATCAAAGTGATGTATATCAAGACTGTAGGAAATGAGAGTGCAGTATCCATATCAGAGTGTTGGGAATCGAATTGCGGGAAAAAAATGTTGAAAATCAGACTGCGGAATGGGTAGCCTTGAAGATTGTGTGCCAGCTATAGGAATGGAAGATATGTTATCTGTTGTGTTAAAATGAAGTGATCATTTGAAGTCTATGTGTTAATTTCGGATTTATAGTGTGTATATGAAGCTATGAAGAGCAAAGTTCAGGTACATGAAATTTTATAATTGATCAAATATTGACAGACATATTTACTTGAGGGTTGCAAATTGTAAGTGGGTTCTTACATAGAGCATTGATTTTATCATCCTCATAACAGGTTGGTGCCTACAAAGTTGGTGCTTGCATATTGTAAGTCGATGCTTACAATGAGGATTGGAGTTCCCATTTTCTCAATAGGTTGGTGCCTGTCAAGTTGGTTCTTGAAGAGTTGTAAGTGGGTGCTTATTACAGGGATTGGTATCCCTCTCAGCTTATATCATGTAAGGAATGTAACTCTTGATAAATATGAGAAAAGTTGTTTGTGGTTTTCTCCATTATTGGGTTTCCACATAAAATATATGTGTACTATGTCTTTGTCTTATGAAATTCTCTTCATGGCTTATGATTGACTATGTGATGACTAGTTAAGGTGGTAAAAAGAAAAAGTAGTTAAAATTTGTGCAATATTGATTCACACCCCCCCTCTCAGTATTGTTGAACATTCCAACAATTGGTATCAAAGCAATTTCCTTCAGAAACAACCTAACAGTTGGAAGGAATATCCTATAGGAAAAATATCTAGTCAATATATTTCTTCTCCAACCAGACCTCCTCTATTTGAAGGAGCAACATGTTGATGTTTTGGTAGCTGCGGGAGGTATTAAACTCCAAGTGTAATCTTTGTACTTATAATATAATATTCTGGGAGTAAGAGAACCATTAAAAAAATGTATGAAAACCCTATAAGAGAAGTCATCCTAAGGAGAATAATAATAAAGAAATAGAAGGCCCCAGAAAGAGAAGTC
>JASDQU010737655.1:618036-634931 GCA_032191745.1 Picea mariana
TTACTTCCCCAAATTAAAATCTAATCTATGTGAAGGTTGTAGTTTTTGTTTTATGCTTATTAAATGATGAAAAGAAAATAAATGAAATACTAGAGTAAAATACACAATAACACCACAAGACACAAACGCAAATGGGGCACTGTGTAGCCCATTCATTTATTGCTTCGGTTATAAAGGTCTCTTCTAAATAAGACTTTGGATCTTTATAATGATGGATTGAAGATATTTACAAGTTACAAAGTGGTTTAGGAATGTAAAAGGTGCTTCTGGAAGTCCCAAATTCTCTTAATCCGCCAAAAAATGGCAGAGTTTCCCCTTGTTTATTTGCTAACCTGCACAAAACAACAAGAAAATAGAAACAAAAGATGCCCAAAAATAGTTCAAAAGTGTCTTGGGGTATTAGTATTAAAGCCCAAAAAAATTTAAGTAAAAACTACAAAAAAATTGCAAAAAGGAACTAAGGAAGTCAAGCTAGAAAGCTTGTTTCCTTAGGGTCTTTTGTTGTTGTTCTAAAACAGCAAGTTAATAGCACTTGAATGCTAGATTTGAACAATAAAAGTACTTGGAAAAGATTATCTTTTATCCCTTTAAAAATTTCATAAAATTACTTGATAAAAGGGGTTCTTTTCCTATATTAGATCTAGATTCTTTAGATAGAAACTTTTGAGATAAAAATCAGATCTAAACTATCATTTGCTTCCATGAAAGGAACTAAAGATTTGGCTTTAGAAACTAGATCCAAACTTGCTTGCATATATGTGTAAAGTAACCAATAAATTTTAATTTAAGAAGAGGGAGAAAGAGAACAAGCTTGTGATTGGAATATCTTGGGCAATGGAGTCCTTATTTGGTGAATTGAGGAGGGATCTTCTTCAAATGACTTGGAAAAAAGAAGATTCAAGCTAGATCATACAACTCTCTAAGTTGGGGTATCAACTACTTCAAACACTTGCAAAAAAGAGGGTTAGGAGATGGTATCACCTACAAAAGAGACTTCAACACACAATAGGTTAAACTGAACAAATATTGCATCTCAAAATATCTTAAATAGATAGATAGAAAGATCACTAATCAAGTTAGCTTAGAAATCTTACCCTAGTGAGTAATAGTACTCCTATAAGGCCAAATTAAACCACAATACAAAAGCAAGTGAAATAGAATAATATCACCTCATATACACATGCATCCACACACTAGACAATCCACCAATTTGACCTCCAAAGTCTTCTTTATTCCAATATGCAAAAGGTATTACAATAGCAATGATACAACAAACAATTCTTCCCAAGGTCCAACTAGCTTTCCAAAGGAGAGAATGCTTTTATTTATAGCAAGAGGAGTAGGTAGCCAAGAGGAGGAGGGCACACCACTTGGAGAGGGGGGGAGCACCACTTGGAGAGAATAGGCTTGCCAAGTATGAGAGTGTGGGAAATCACCTCTTCTCTAAATCCTACAAGGTGGCACATGTGAAATATGGAGAGTGGAGAGGGCGCCACCTCTCAAGAGGTGGGCATCCCTCTCTAGGAATGTGCCACCTATCCTCAAGAGGGGTGCACCTCTCCTTGGTGACAACCCAACAATCCAATAGAGCATCTACCTTATTCACTCATGAAGCCTACACATGTTTCAACAAACCTTTGTTAACTTAAAGAGAGGTAGAGTCAACTCAAAACATGTCCCAGACATGTTTCCCAAAAAATAGGTTTGTTGATTTTTCCTGATTTTTTATGTCTTTTTTCACTTTTGTGAGCAAAATTAACTTTTTAGTGATTAAAATCACTACTTTTACTCGCAAAAGTGGGTACTTAGGTAAAGTGGGTGCTCTAGGTCAAAAAATGAGCACCCTCGAGGCATATAATGCCTCCTAGTACCACTTTTTAAATACATACTCAAATTACAATTAAAATATCTTATTTTACGGGAAATTTTGTATTAAACGAAAAAAATAAAAAATCCTAAGGGGGACTTAGCACATTTCCACAAGACTATAGGATAATGCTTAGCATGGTTATATACATAGGAATATAGACTTAAAAACTCCCCAAGTCATGTATGCTAGTACAATTACTCAGCTTTGGAGGTTATTGAGTGAAAAAACTTGAAAATTATAGATCGCTTAAAGAGAAACATATAATTAGCAAGTAAAAAAAACACTCTAGAGTAAAGTGCTAGTATCTAAGTCTTGGGTGGCTAAGCCTATTACAAAAATCACATGCTTAAGTCATTTTATTACAATTCCCCGTAGGGTATGGAAATGTGGTAAAAAGTTGAAAAAGGGCCATAATGGTCGGCTGGACTTCTGAACTCTGAATTTTGAACAAGTATTTGTTCAATCTTTGGTGGCTCATCTGCAAGTCCATCCTATTGTAACTTTGTGGATAACAAGTCCCATCACCATGGATTTCTAGGATTTATCCATGAGTTTCTAGTAAGGGGGGAATTACTACACTTTCCAAGGAATCACAATCGGTTCTCTAAATATCAACATCTCCCACTGAATGGAAAAACTTCTTTAAAAAGAGAATTCATGTATTGATTACTAATTCCATGTCATTCAAGACTTTGAGACACCTTCTCAACCCATCCATCTTGACCTGCAGTTAGTCTTGGACAAACATCACTCAGTCTTTGAAACCCCTCAAGGCATTCCACCCTCTTGAGTTGCACATGATCATTCTATTTCACTCATACCAAGTAGCCTCCCACCTAATGTATGCCCTTATCACCACTCCTTTTCCCAAAACAAGGAAATCAAAAAGATAGTTTAAGAGTTGCTAGTCCTTATTCTTCACTAGTTTTCATGGTCCTCAAAAAAGAAGGCACTTGGTGCATGTGTCTTGAATTTTGATCTCTCAACAAAATCACCATCAAGGATAAGTTCCCCATTCCCATCATTGACGATTTCTTGGATGACCTCAAAAGCACTCAAATCTTCACCAAAATTGATCTCTATTCCAACTATCAACAAATTTGCATGAAGGAGGTTGATATTCCCAAACTACTTCTTGCATGCATGAAGACCATTATGAGTTATTGGTGATTCCCTCTATCCTTTGCAATACACCTTTCACCTTCTAGGGTCTCATGAACAATATATTTCGACCCTTTCTCCATCATTTTTTCCTTGCCTTTTTTTATGACATCTTGATCTATAGTAAAATTTGGCATGCCCATGTCACCCATGTGGATAAAGTCTTACAATTGCTTTCTAATAATCAACTTTCTAATGTCCCTTTGGTGTCTCTGAATAGAATATTTAGGTCATATTTTTAGTAATGATGGTGCACGAGTGGACCAAAATAAAATTGAAGCAATGAAATATTGGCCACATCCCAAAACTCTTAAAAGTTTACATGGTTTTCTTAGTGATCCAGATTGGATCATTATGTAATTTTTCATATATATATCAATACTTTATAGGTGGAAAAATTGGAGGAATCAGTTTGCAAGGCCATTTCAAGGGTTGGTCCAAATTTGGAAATTTGGATCCAAAAAATTGTCTAAAAGATTCACCTCAATCAGAGTTTGTATACGAAATTTATGCCTCCCACAAGTAGTCCTACCATATTTATCACCATGGCATGAGTGGATGCCACGCCAACCTCCATTACTTAGACATGTGGGGCTAGCCACGTAGTGGATTTTCTAAAAACATTTTAGAAGGTCCAAAACGTTATCACAATTTAGGGTTGAGGAAGTCAAAAACCTAGCCCTAGATGGCTATCAAGCTATGTTAAATACCAGGCCGCTAGGAGGAGAAGGGGTTCCATTCTATGTTATTGTATCTGTTCTATAGTAGAGCAGAACAACTGGGAGTGGGAAATTAGAGAGCATAACATGGGTGGTTAATGTTTTGCAGCAGCCTAACATGCCATAGGTCTCAGATGACTCCATAGAGAGTGTCGTGTCCTCTATACTTGCATCATATTCCATACTAGAGAAAAGAGAGTAGAGCAACCTCACCTTCTAGCTAGGTTTTCTCCCATAACGGTTTCTCGAAGAAAATATTTGTGTTATTTTTTGGATAGTGTGTGATTGTATTTTAATATTCTC
The DNA here is from genome assembly GCA_032191745.1 of Picea mariana. Classification (NCBI taxonomy): domain Eukaryota; kingdom Viridiplantae; phylum Streptophyta; class Pinopsida; order Pinales; family Pinaceae; genus Picea; species Picea mariana. The sequence goes on from JASDQU010737655.1 coordinate 622,090, forward strand.
TATTTTCTGAATTTTATCTATTTCATGCATAAGTAGAAAATCGATAACTAAATATTCTAGAATCTAAAGGAGTTTAACCCTCATAGTGTAGATTTCACTTTTATTTATCAGAGATGTTGTGATGAACTATTCTAGTGGAATATCCATATAAGTTTATAGATCATATTAGTATCAGAGCAAGTTTTCTTGGGGTATTTGTGGAAACTTGCAGGATCTAGGAATCGAGTTAAAGAGAATACACAGAAATACTAGCCATGGCAGACCATTGTGTTCATAATTACCCTCAATATCTAGTAGAAGAGATATTTGAGAGGTTGTAAGTGTAGGTCCCCAATATTAACCATAATTTTAATCTCCTCATGGCGGCTCTAGCAAGAGGGCATGGACCATTCGGAGATAATGGAATCTCTAAATCAGAGATCAGATCGAAGGGGAAATTGGGAGATCAGGAAGACCTAAGAAAGTTGTCATAAAAAAGAACCTGAGAAAGAACAGTCGAGTTCGAGTGTCGTTAACCCTTCACAATACCTGTTCAATATGGAAGAGAAAGTGGACATAAATCCATACCAAGGTGAGATCAATGCATTAAAACTAAATCATTTGTTGCAACAACTAGAAGTTTGTTTTAGCGTTCACCACATAGATGAAGAGCAAAATATTTCATTTGCTAGATTGAAGTTAGAGGGCCATGCCTTAACCTAGTGGGAAATTCACATAGAGACACTTAGGTTGGAGGGTGATCCACCAGTAACTAAGTGGGAGGATTTCAAAACCCTCATCAAGTCCCAATTCTACCCTATTGGGTATGTATAGGACCAATGGATCCGATGGCACTACTTCCAACAAAAGCAATGGTAGAATGTATAGAAGTACACCATGAGTTCAGGAAGATGGCCATCATATTGGGTATCTCTCCCAAGAACCTGTATCTATTCCCCAAGTATCTGGGGGGTTTACACAGACATTTATGAAAGCAAGTGATGTTCTTCAAGCAAAGGACAGTGGATGAGGCATTTGTACATGCATAGTATCTAGAAAACATAGGCGAAAAGAAGGGGCAACCAAGTGGTTCTAAGCAGAAACAACACCACAAAGCTTTCAAGGAGGGGAAGAAGAAGTGGAAAGGGGGAAAACATAAGAAGACAATAGCCACTACACATCAATGCAAAGATATTGAGAACCATTGCAATCATTGCACCATTAATAGCCACATTGAGGGAAAATATTGGAAACTACATCCAAAAGTGAACCCAAAGAACCATAAGAAGGACAGAAAGAAAAAGAACCTTCTAGCCACAGATTCAAGCAATCAAGTTGAAAGTAGCTCGTATGTGGATGAAAATATTGTCTACTCCACTATGCATAAAGAGGTGAATCTGAGTATCCTTCATCACCAGGAAAAGAAGGAGACGACCAAGCTCTTCCACATCAAGATTCGGGTCAAGAAGACCAAGATAGATTCTCTATTTGACTCTGGTTCACAAGCTAATCTCATAGCATTGGATCCAGTCGAAAATATTGGATTGGAGGTTTGCAATCATCCTATCCCATATCCATTGGGATGAGTAAACAAGGATGTAGAGATCAAGGTAATAAAACAATGTAAGATTAAATTTGATGTAAATGTTGATTTTATAGATGAAGTAGAATTGGATGTAGTACCTATGGATGTATGCAAAGTAGTGTTTGGAAACCCCTACATGTATATGAAGGATGTTATCTTCATGCAGAGAGCCAATCGGTATCTCCTCATTAAGGATGAGAAATCCTTCATCATCAATGCAAACCAAAACTTTCATTGTCCGATGAAGAATCGTTAAAAGTAAAGACATCCTTGGAGGGTGTACTAAAGAGTAGAAACACCAGTTGGAGGAGTTGATACATGTATACAGAGGAGTGTTCCAAGAGCCTAAAGGGCTACCGCCCAAGAGTTCCAAGTCAAGCATGAAATCTAATTATTTCCAGACTCCCCCTTGTCGAATATTGGGATATATAGACAATAGTTTTGAAAGAAAATGAAGTAAAGATGTAGTTGCAATAGTTGTTGGAGAAGGGTGTGATTCGACCAACTACCTCACCTTGTGGGTCACCCATAATAATTGTGCCCAAGAAGGATGGGACTTGGATAATATGTATCAATTACAGGGTATTGAACAAGATTATACTGAAGAATCGGTACCCTCTACCAAATATCGATGATCTGTTGGACTAGTTGAAGCATGTCAAGTACTTCAATAAGTTAGATTTGAAATCAAGATATCACCAAGTACGATTCACAGAAGAAGATACATGGAAGACTCCCTTCAAGACAAGGCAAGGTTTGTATGAGTGGTTGGTTATGTCATTCGATTTATGCAACACACCGGCTACATTTATGAGATTAATGAATGAGATTTTGTGACCTTATCTAGACTCATTTGTTATTTTCTATTTGGATGATATATTGGTTTATAGTGCTACATGGGAGGAGCACATAACACATCTCATGCAAGTGTTAGAGACTCTGAAGAAGCAACAACTATTGGATAACCTCAATAAATGTGAGTTTTCTCAACAGTCTTTGGTGTATTTGGGGTATGTGATTGGTGGATGGGAGCTCAAGATAGATCCCGCAAAGATGGAGGCCATCAAGAAATGGCCAGTTCCCACATACTTACGAAATTTCATATCTTCATTTTCAGTAGTAGTGGCACCACTCCATGCCATAATAGTGAGTGGTAAGATTTTTCAGTGGAGGAAGAATCAAGAGAAGGATTTTGATGAGATAAAAAGAAATATTATTCAAGCACCAATGCTTGCACTACCAAACTTGCAGAAGCCCTTAGAAGTGGATACATATGCAAGTAGGTATGCCATGGGAGTAATTTTGATGCAAGGAGGAAGGCATGTATGGTATCATTTGAAGTATTTCATGGGGTGGTTATCAACTACCCTACCTATGACAATGAGCTTTATGCATTGGTAAAAACTATTAAAAAATGATCACCATCCTCTCCATTATTTGCAAGCCCAAAGTAAGTTACAACAAACCAGACACTACAAATGGATGGGGTTCTTATAACAATGTCATCTAGTCATCAAGTATAAGAAGGGTAGCACAAACAAGTTGGAAGACATGCTTTAAAGGCAACCTACATCCAATATTATAGCTATGGGAACTATGATGCACATGGAGCATTTTACCCATGATGTATACAGAGAGGCATACATAGAAGAGGAGGACTTCAAGGAGGTGTTTGAATGCTACATGTCCAAATTTATATAAAACAAAGTGACTAAAAGACTAACTATAGTTTCTAAAATGGTTTACTCTAGAAGCTCGACAAGCTCTGTGTCACTAAAGGTGAACGATTGTAGCTTATCAGAGGGGCTCAGGCTTCCAAGGTTGTAAGACATTTTGGTGTTGGGAAGACAATTGCCAATTTACAGAGGTATGTGTATTGGCCCATAATGCAAGAAGATGTAACACAGTATATTAGAGGTTGTATACTTGGTTGGGCCAGCAAGCCTAGTAATAGGAAGCAAGGTATATACCATCCCTTACATGTACCCACTCGACCTTGGGAAACTATTTCCATGGATTTTGTGGGAGGTTTAACAACCACATGGAAGGGACGTGACTATTTATTTGTGGTAGTTGACAAGTTCAAAAAGATGTGCATTCTCATGCCTTGTAAAAATACCATAAAGGGACAAGAAGCAACAAAATTGTTTTTTGAACTGGTCTAGGTGCACTTTGGGATACCAAGGAGCATCATCTCAGATAGGGACACCATATTTCTCAATGTCTTTTGGACTACATTGTAGGAGAACATGTACACTAAGCTCAAGAGGTCTACAACATTCCATCCATAGACAGATGGGCAGATGAAAGTATTCAAAAGAACTTTGGTGTAGCTTCTGAGGGGTTACAATCATAATCATCTGAAGACTTGGGATGAAAATATGATCTACATACAACACAATTATAATATAGTAGTCCACACTTCTACTAGTAAGTCACCTTTGAAACTTGTTTTGGATACTTTCCACCTTCACCCTTGGATGTCATAAATGGACAACAAGGAGGAGTGAGGGAGAACCTCATAGGAGATGCATTAAAAGAAGAAAAATTTGTTGAGAAGATAAGGTGGATCCATTTGCAAGTACACGAGACACTGAATAAGTCACAGGAAAAGTATAAGGCTAGACATGAACAACACAACACAAAGAGAACATTTAGAGTGAGAGACTAAGTATGGTTACAATTGAATAAGGAAAGACTACAGGGACCTGGTAAGAAGATAAAGGCTCTACAATATGGTCCTTTTGAGGTAGTGGAAAAGGTTGGAGATAATGTTTATAGACTCAGTATACCCCCATACATGTGCATTTACTTAGTAATGAATGTGGAGAATCTCAAACTCTATGAGCCTTCCATGTTGGATTAGGAGGAGGAGCAAGTCCTACCTTCCATAGAGAACTTAGCACTGGATGCTTAGGCAGATTTGGTGACACAATTTTGCAGAAGAGGTCTAGAACTACAAGACAGGGGCAACATGACCTTTGGTAGATTGGGTTGAAAGGACAAGCAAATCAAAGTGATACTCCACGAAGAAGGTAGAGAAAAAATTTCTTCACCTCATTCAATAAAGATATTGGGGACTAAAATATTCTCTAAATGGGGAGGTANATTATATTATTTTTCACCTGTCTCGATACTTTTTGGGTGGAAAAACTAAAGGAATCAGCTTGTAGGGCCATTTCGATGTCGAGTCAAAATTTGGAAATTTGGGTCCAAACAACCGTCTGAAATCATTTAGATCCATTATGAGGCATCAAATGACACATTTTTTGGTCCAAACCTTGATATAGAGGAAGATTATTTATTCTACACATCGATACCTTTCCAACGGTGCAAGAATCACATCAATCAGAGTTTGTAAGTGAAATTTATGCCTCTTGCAAGTTGACCTACCATATTGATCACCATGGTGCAAGTGGATGCCATGTCAGCCTCCACTACATAGACATGTGGGGCTAGCCACATAGTGGATTTTCTAAAAACACTCTAGAAGGTCCAAAACCTTATCACATTTGAGGCTTCAAGAATTCAAAAACCTACCCCTAGATGGCTAACAGGCTATGTTAAATATTGGGCCACTAGGAGGAGAAGGGGTTCCATTCTGTGTTATTGTATTTTGTTCCTTAGCATAGCACAACAACTGGGAGTTGAAAATTAGAGAGCATAATAGAGGGAGTTAATGTTCTATAGCAACCTAATAGGCCACAAGTCTTAGGTGACTCCATAAAGAGTTCCTTCTCCTTTGTACTTGCATCATATTCCATACCAGAGAAAAGAGAGCAAATCAAACCCACCTTCTAGCTGGGTTTTCTCCCGTAAGGGTTTCCTAGAGAAAAAAAATGTGTTATTTTTTGGATGGTGTGTGATTGTCTTTTACTATTCTCTATTTTCCTAACTTTATCTATTTCCTGCATAAGCAGAAAATTAGTAACTACATATTCTGGAATCTAAAGGAGTTTAACCCTCGTAGTGTAGATTTCAATTTTATTTATTAGATTTGTTGTGATGAACTATTCTAATGAAATATCCATGGTAGTTTAAAGATCATATTGGTATCAGAGGGGGTTTTCTTTAGGTATTTGTGGAAAGTTGCAGGATCCAAGAATCAACTTAATGAGAATTCACAGAGACCCTAGACATGGTAGACGAGTTTGTTCATAACAACCCTCAACATCAAGTAGAAGAGAGATTTGAGAGGTTGGAAGTGCAAGTCATCGATATCAACCATGATATGAAATCTTGGATCTTTCAGAGATGATGGAGGCTCTAACTCAAAGATTAGATCGAAGGGGAAATCGGGAGGTCAGGAAGACCTAGGAAAGGAGACACGAAAAGAACCTAGGAAAGAGAAATCAAGTTCGAGTGTTGTTAACCTTTCACACACCCTATTCAAGATGGAAGAGGAAGTGGACATAAATTCATACCAAGGTGAGATTAATGCATTAAAACTTAATCATTGGTTGCAACAACTAGAAGTTTATTTTAGCGTTCACTGCGTAAATGAAGAGAAAAATATCTCATTTGCTAGATTGAAGTTAGAGGGCCATGCCTTAACCTGGTGGGAAAGTCACACGAAGACACTTAGGCTAGAGGGTGATCCACCAGTAACTAAGTGGGAGGATTTCAAAACCCTCATAAAGTCCCAATTCTACCCTATCAAGTATGTAGAAGACCAATGGATCTGATGGCACTACTTTAGGCAGAGGCAGGGGCAAAGTGTACAAGAGTACACCACTGAGTTTAGGAAGATGGTCATCATGTTGGGTATCTCTCCCATGAACCCATATGTACTCCTCAATTATCTAGGGGTTTTACATAGTCATCTATGAAAGTAGGTGATGCTCTTCAAACCAAGGACAATGGATGAGGCATGTGGAAGGAAATCCATGCTTTTGTGGTAAAATGCAAACTTTACCAACGACACAAGGGAGAAACAATGAATACTTTAGGCGGAATACAACCTTTACCCATTTTTCCAACTATATGGATTGACATTCCTATTGACTTCAATGAGGGGTTACCCAAATCTAGCAATAAATCTGTCATCATGGTTGTGGTTGATCACCTTTTTAAATATGGTCTACATCACCCCTTTAAAGCTTCCATGGTCACTCAAGTATTCATGGATCAAATCTTTAAACTCCATGGTATGACTCAATATATTGTAATGGATCGTGATCCCATTTTCACTGGCAATAATTGTTTAGGCTCCAGGGCAATCAATTGCATCTTAGCACCGCTTATCATTCTCATACTATTGGTCAGATTAAAGCTATCAACAAGTGTTTAGAATCATATTTGAGGTGTTTTACTTTTGAATGATAGTCCCAAAGGGTTCAATGGTTTCCCCATAGAGAATGGTGGTACAATACAACTTATCACGGTGCCACTCAAATGACCCCCTTTGAAGTTGTCTATGGCCAAAATCCAAACTTAGTACTATCCTACTTACCAAGAGTCTCTAAGGTACATGAGGTTGACAAAGCCATCACTGCTTGAGCTGACATTGATCTCCACACTCTCAAAGATAATCTAGTCATGGCTCAAAATTAGATGAATCAACAGGTTGATCAACACTACTCTGAATGCCATTTTGAAGAAGGGGATCAAGTGTTCCTTTATCTGTAGCCTTATAAGCAAACCTCTCTCAAAGACAACGACCACTAGAAGCTTGCTCCAAAGTTTTATGGCTCCTATAATGTCCTCAAACTAATTGGGCTAATGGCTTATATATTATAACTTCGAATCCAATCTAAAATTCATCTAATCTTTCATGTCTCCTACTTAAAGAAATTGACCAGATCTATTTACCATGTTCAAACTAGCCTTCCTAAACTGGATAAATAAGGATCCATTTGGTTGTATCCCAAGACCGTCCTTGACAAAGTAAAGCATCGTATTCGCCAACACACTATCTATAAGGTCCCAATACAATGGAAGGATACATTACTCGAGGATGCGACATGGGAACCAATAGAGATACTTCAAAAATTTCCTCATCTCCAACCTTGAAAATAATGTTTCTTTTTAAGGAGGAGGGGAGCATGTTAGGGTATTAGCCTCCCTAACCCCTTGAGTAGGTTGATAGTTTGTTGTGTATTGCTATGTATGGAGGGCATATCTAGTAAATAAGGCCCATGTAGTATTGTGAAAGCAATAAATGTAAGAAGGCTTACTAAAAGGTTCCACCTATTGAAAGTTCCTTCTCTATAATATTCCTACAAGGTAGATAGTACTATATAAATAAGTAGAGCAACGTAATGAGATTTCTTGTGAGGTTTATTGTAACTGCAGTTCTGGTCAATTGGAGGTTTCCCCCTCAAAGAGGCAAGTGAACATTGCTTCCATCAATAAAGGTATAACATTGTTTGCGACTTTGGTTCTTTAATTGGCTATTGTGATTGCAATTTGTCACATTTTTGTAGTAAACATGGGTAAAATCTATTATTTATGCATTGCATCTTTTAATTTACTAATAAAGAACACCACAAAAAGAGTGGATCATTTTGACCATCTAAGGCAATTTTTTCTTAAATGTAGGAGGTTTGACATTTCATTTAATACTAAAAAGTTTGTTTCGGTGTGGCCAAAGGAAAATTGTTGGGGCATATTGTCTAAAAGAATGGTGTAAGCATAAATCCCAAGAGAATTTGTATTATTCAAAGGCTACCAACTCCTACCTATAAGAAACCTATTAAGTCTTTTATGGGAAAACACAATTTTGTTCACATAGTTGTGCCTAACTTTGCTCAAATAATCAAGCCTATACATCTATTGCTAAGAAAAAGATACAACTTCTACAGGGATAAAGGTGCTAAAGAGGCCTTATAGTCCATTAAGAATGCCATCACCTCTATCCCTACCTTGGGTAAGCTTGGTTTTTCCAAGGATTTCTAGATTGACACCAATGATACTGAATAGCCTATTTCAACCATCCTTGTACATGAACTTGACATTGAAAATTTTGGAAGACTTGTGGCTTTATGAGTCAAAGTTTAACTAAAAATGGGCTGAAGTATCTTTTGGTCGAAAAACATGCCTTAGCACTTGTAATTGCCTTGAGGAAATTTAGACATTATGTGTGGGAAAATGTACAATTGTTAAAGTCCCTCTTTGTCCCAAACCTTTTTGTAGGGAAAATGGCAAATTGGGTTTCCAAAATCCAAGAATTTGACCTTGAAATTGTTGTTATCAAGATTGTTCAAGGTAGGGACTTAGCTCTTTTATTGGCTAAAAATTCTCATGACAAATGCCCAAGAAACCAAGAGGATGTTGATGCTTTGTTTGTTGTTTTTTATATTGAGTGTTTTGACATTGATCATGACGTGGTTGTTGATCCATTGTATCAAGATGTTTTGTTGTATTTTCAAAATCAACAATGCCTTCCTCATTTACAAGCCAACTAGAAGAGGAGGTTAAGGTTAGATGCACTAAGTTTCTATTGTTAAACAACTATTTGTTTTGGAGACATGCTAATGGTATGCTTCTCAAATGCATGGAAAAGTCACAAGCTGAATCAATCCTCAACAGTTTCATGATGGTGCTCTCTTATAGTTTCAAAATGGCGGGCTCTCTGTTGTCAAGGTCACTACCCATAAAATTCTACGATATGATTTTACTAGCCTACCATGTTTCACGATGCTTTTTGATTTATAAGGTCTTGTGATCACTGTCAATGATCAACAAGTAAGAAAAAGGTTTCAATCATGCCCTTTGTTGGAGTTACTTCACACACACCTAGGATTTCTTTTTCCTTGTTTATTAGTCATTATTCAAGGAATTATTATCACAACTCAAACCTTGCAGGGTTGATAAATCTAAGGAGGAGAAACAAATGGTTCTCACCATTCTCTCCAAACTTGGTCCTGAATTCTCTATGTTCGTGTCCACATTCCATTCAGTCAGATTCTCCTCTGGAGCCACCTGGAAGATGCCTTCTCTTGAGGACTTTATCGAATCCCTGACACAAGAGAAAACAAAGCTCATCAACATGGGAAAAATCGAAGGCCCAAAGGTGCATGCACTTACTATGCAAGATGGCAGCCATCAATATCAGAAATCTAAAGATAAAGACAAAAGGAAATCTCATGCACATTTGAAGAAATAAGGGTACTCAAAACCCTTCGCCAGTGCCTCCGGATCCAAAGGTGGAAAGGGAAGAAAAAGGAAAAAATGCACGTACTGTCACAAAGGATTCCATCCAGAATCCACATGCATGCAAAAACAAATAGATTTATTGTCTCAAATACTTCAAAAAAAAAACCTTGGATATCGCATCCCCGAGGGTGCCAAGAAGAAGAAGCCAGAAGGTCAGAATCCCAAGAAAGGCAAATCTAGCCATGCCTTGATTGCCATAAACTCCTCTTTTGATGCTTAGATCGTAGATTTAGGAGCATCACATCACATGGTTGCCTCAAAAGTAGTCTATTCTTCATTGGATGCATGCAAAGGTCCTCCTATTCTGATGGAAGACAAATCTTTAGTCGAAGTCATCGACAAAGGAAGGATTGAACTCACCAACGAAAGCTTCAAGAATGTGCTGCATGTTCACAAACTTTCTGTCAATCTTCTCTCCGTGTATCAGATGACGAATTCTGGCACCAGAAATAAATTCATATACACACCAAATTCCGTGGACATCTATGACATGCAAACCAACTCCAGGGTTGCTACCGGTGAGGTAAATCATCAGTCTAGATTATATACATTTTCTGAATTTATTGAAGCAGATTCTGCTTTACTACTTACTCAAGCTGATGAAAGTAGTAGGATATGGCACGAAAGGTTTGGACATTTGAATTTTAGATACATGAAACAACTTAGCAAGAAAATATTGGTTGATGTTCTACCAGACATCCATTTCTCCAAGGGAGTATGTGAGGGATGTGTTCTTGGAAAACACCCTCAAGAGAAATTTGACAAAGGAAAGTCTCAAAGAGCTTTCGCGCCTTTAGATCTGATCCATAGTGGCCTCATGGGTCCTTTTTCACATCCATCGATCAACAAAGTGAGGTTTGCTCTCATTTTTGTTGATGATTTCTCACGTTTTACTTGGATTCACTTTCTCGGGCAAAAATCTGAGGTCTTTCAACACCTCAAAGATTTCAAAGCCCTGGTTGAGACACAGTCCGGAAATAAAAATCAAAGTTCTTCGAACTGATAACGGGGGAGAGTATGTCAATCATGAGATCCATAATATTTTCCACGAGGTAGGGATTCAGTTGCAACACACAGTTGCCTATACTCCACAACAAAACGGAGTTGTTGAGCGAAAAAACAGATCTCTAAAGGAGATGGCATCTTGCATGTTGCATGCAAAGTCACTAACACAGAGACTATGGGTTGAAGCACTTAATTGTGCAACATACATCCAAAACAGATATCCCCATAGATTTGTCAAGGATAAGACCCCCTATGAGGCTTGGAGTGGCCTCAGACTGGAAGTGAGCCACTTTCGCATTTTCGGTTCACGTACATGGGCCCAGATTCGCTCTGAAAAGAGGAAGGCACTTGATCCACAGAGCACTGAGTGTATTTTTGTTGGATACCTCGACGATGTGAAGGGATATAGACTTATTGATCTTTCCTCGGACCGGCTCATCATTGAGCGAAGTGTCCAATTCGAGGAAAGTGTCTCGCATGTACCTTAGCAGCCGCATGTAGACACATTCATTCTTCCACCTGTCTGAGATGATGAGCATGCACATGCCAACTCTTCTTCATATAAGAGTTTTGATTCAGAGGACTCAGATGATTTAGATACAGATTTAGTATATTCATATGCAGAGTCAAAGCATCGAGATGCAGTTGCAGAGCCAGAGCAGAGGCCCAAGTGGGCACAGACTACTCTTTAGGATGCAGGGGATCTCGTTGGTGATCTAGCCGATACTAGGAGGACTCGATATGATTTCGAGGAGCCTCATGTTGCACTCACTGCCACTAAACCATTGCCCTCTAGGCACCTTTTCTTGGTTCAGTCTTCAGATCCACAGTCTTATGGCGAGGATGCTAGAAATCCCTTTTGGGAATCCGCCATGCAGGAGGAGTACAACTTCCTCCTCAAGAACCAAACTTGGGATCTGGTTCCCCTTCCTTCTGGGAGGAAACTTGTCATATGAAAATGGGTCTACAGGACCAAGAGCACAACGAAAGGCAAGCAAATACAAAGCCAAGCTTGTTGCCAAAGGCTTTCAACAGGTGCATGGCATTGACTATGATGAGACCTTCACTCTAGTAGCGAATATGGATTCCATATGATGGGCACATGCCATCGCGATAGCCAAGGGATGGGAAGTCCATCAAATGGACATGAATAATGCATTTATTCATGGTGATCTCTCTGAGGAGATCTATATGGAGCAACCCCATGGATTTATGCAGGAATAATCTTTGGTCTATCGACTGAAGAAGTCCCTTTATGGACTCAAGCAGGCTCTGAGGGCATGGTATGCCAAGATGGACTCCTACTTGTTGTCACAGAACTTTGTACGTTGTAAATCAGGCATGAATGTTTACATGCTCAAGACGGCTGATTCACTTCTACTCTTATTTTTGTATGTTGATGATTTGTTGTTGACCGGTTGCTCGACTTCAATGATTTTTGCAATCAAGAGGATTCTACATGACAGGTTTTTGATGACGGACATGGGTCCGCTACACTTCTTCCTTGGACTCGAGATCAGTCAGGATGCATCAGGCATCAAACTATCTCAGGACGAGTATGCACGAGATCTCCTTGAGAGATTTCACATGATAAACTGCAAGTATGCTCCGACTCCTTTCCTATCAGGGATCAAACTTAAGGATGGTAGGGACACTCCATTGGTTGACAACACACTGTACAGGCAACTAGTGGGGAGCTTGTTGTATCTCACACACTCCAGACCAGACCTCTACTATGCATTTGGCGCAGTTTCCAGGTTCATGCAGGAGCCGCATGAGCTACATTGGAAGGCTGGAAAGCATATCCTTCGATACGTGCAGGGCACTGTCACCTTTGGGATTAATTATGCAGCAGAATCTACATTAGAGCTCATCAAGTTTACTGATTCTGGATGGGCTGGCGATAGCACTGATCGCAAGTCCACATCTGGTTACTCACTCAGTCTTGGTTCCAGGCTTATCTGTTGGTCAAGAAAGAAGCAAGTTGTCATTGTTCTATCTTCAACCGAGGCATAGTACATAGGGGTAGTTAACATAACCATTCAGGCTATGTGGCTACAACATTTTCTCACTGAGTTGGGCATTCAGTTTCATCGGTCGATCGTCATCTGGTGCG
>JASDQU010737655.1:671794-682706 GCA_032191745.1 Picea mariana
CCATTATGCACCCAACTATGTTTCACCTCATGTAAACATGCACTCATGCACTCATAGTTGTAAGTATGCATGGTACATAAATGGTTGCATGAGCATATATTTATATTGAGTTTGAAGTTTGAAAATGGATGGACAAGGAAGAACACCTCCAATCTTAGTTGCTTATAAGATGAAGTAGAAAAGTGGTTGTGGTTTTGGTTTAATGTTTACAATATTTCCTCCTTTTGAGAATGGTGTTCTAGAATGGGCACACATTTCTTACCCTAACAGGAATTTCTATTACCTAAATAGGGAAGCCTTAGTTGATGTTAGTTATTAGGTGGTAGATGATAGTGCACCTATGATGGGGGTTGAGACATGTTTTATTTTGTGATGCTTATGGACATGGACTATTTGTATTTATTTTGAGAATATGCAGAGCACACTAATGTTATATATACTTTAATTTTCATCTTCATTCAATATCCCAATAACATTATTTCAAAAATGCAAGCACAAGATAATCCCTTTGCATCATAAATACAAGTAGAAATATGTGTGTGTGTCTCATTCTTAAAATAAATACAAACAGTGCATGTTCTCTCTCTCACACACACACATTTCTAATTTTATTTATGATGCAAAGAGATTATCTTATGCTTGCATTTTTGAGATAATGTTATTGGGTTATTGAATGAAGATGAAAATTAAATTATTTAATGGCAAAAATTTAAGGAAAATACTCACTAGTTGAGTTGATCCTTTAGTTAACCTAGAAGCCTAGCTTCTTTGACCTATATTACCTTCAAAATTCCTACTCAAAATTGAAAATTAAATACTCCATAAATTATTCTTTAGAAAAATGAAGAGGTAGAAGTGATCTTTCACATGCCCACTCATCCTTCTATAAAAGAGGAGAAAGATGATCTAATCTAGGGGGAGAAAAGAGAGTAGGTATAACTTTTGTTGTGCTACTATATTATCTCAAAGTTCATTCTTTCGGTCCTTCAATAACCTAACACTGCTAACAATGATACATAGGCTATAATCCAAAATCCAACACTAGGGTGAAAGTAAATGTGCTTCCCTCTAGAGGTAACATTTGTTTATTTGTTTCATGCATTTATTTCCTTGCAATGTCTCTATGACCAATGCCACCATGATTGTAGATACCTTTTAGACAATCTAAATGTGGAGTTAGCAAAGACTTCATGTTGTTTGGGGCTTCACCCCACTTGATTTTAAATTGTTGTAAATAACATATGGTCATGGAAACATCATGTTTACAAGAAGCCAAGTCGATTGTTAGACTACTTGGGATACTTTGGATATACTAGACCTTCTTATCAATGAAAACTTCTTTGGGATTACCTACACTTGCCATTCTTTGTTTATATTGTTTTTAGCTGAGCTTTCTTGCTTAGCTTAACAATCATTTTTTACCTTTCTTTTTTGCCTCGTCAAGTGTTGTACATACACATGTTTAGTTTTTTTCTTTTCTTTATTCACAATATAGAGTTTGTATTCTACTAGTTTATCTAATTCTCTCAACAAATTTAATTGATGTAGATAGTTGTTCTAATTCATTTCATGCATGTTTGAATTCTATTCTTTAGTAAATTTTATAGCATAACTTATTAGTTTATTTTTATGCAAGCCTTAATCTAGTTTTTGCATAACTTCAAATTTGGATTAATACACTTAACTATTAGGCTTATTTATGTGCATAAATTGAACACTTGAAACATAATTAATCACTAACATAAGGTGCATATTAAACTTTATACACACATCTAATTGGGGGATTAATACCCTTGAGGGGAAAGACTCCACTAACTTATCTAACTAATTAAATTAACCTTGTAGTTAGTGAGTCCAGGGCTTTAAATATAACTTCAAGGGTTTTCATTCTCACTTTTCCCCTTGAGAGCCCTACAAGGGTGTTTCAAGTGTTGTTGCCAGATTCCCATTCCACATTTCCATTTGCATATAGTTGATCAAAAAATTCCTTTAATCTCCCTTTCTTAGCAAGTGTTCTAATGTCCCCAATATTGGCACAAGTTTCATATTTCTAGAATCCCACTTTAATTTTCCCCATTTTGTGTTGTAGCAACAATCGCGATTGAATTAACTCCATTGCAATGAACTAGCCCAAAAGAAATATGTATATTCTTCTTCCATGTATATTATGTTGGGGCTATTAATAAAGTTACTATGGTCATTTCCAGTGAAGAAGAAGGAATTTTGGTTTAATTGAAATATTGTATGTGGGTGTTAACTTGATCAATAAATTGATACGTGAGTTTGATTAGAGGTGAACGTACATGGATATTGGTAGGTGAATGCATGGAAACAAGAGTTACTCCTATTGGAGTGGGTTGGTTCCTCCCTCAAAACTCCTTTAATCTCTTGCCTATATCATACATGGGGGGATGCTCAAGGGAGGAAGGTCTGTGCCCACTACAAAACATAGGACATATATTTGCCTTATATTTCTATACATGTCTCTACCTCTATCACTGCAAACGTTCGACCTAGTACTGTTGCAAAAATTTGACTAAAGTCAAAGGGAGGAGATGTTCCACCTCAAAGATCGTTAGCAAAGCCAGAAAAGAAGAAGCAAGAATCCCCTTTGGAACTAGCAAAAAAAAATTTAAACCAACAAATGAAGCTATTATGAATATCTTTGTAGCATGCATTACATGCATTTACTCTCAATATCCATGTAGCATTAAGATGCTTTTTTTCCTCTAACTTTTGCATAGTTAACAAGGTTTGTGTATGCATATTTAGAATGAAAGGCTTGTTTTTTGCAAGGTTTGTGTATGCATACTTAGGAAGGAAGTCCATAGATTTTGATGTGTTTGAAAATATCTAAAACACTTTATAGGAGCAATGTGTCACTTGCCATTTTGGATCTATCAATCAACTTGTCACTTGGTTGTGCATTGAACTTTATTTGGATAGGTAGGGGTTTGTGTATGACTTAGAAAGGATGACTTGCTTTTTGCAAGGTTTGTGTATGCATACTTAAGAAGGAAGCACATAGATTTTGATGTCTTTGAAAATATCTAAAACACTTTATAGCAACAATGGGTCACTTGCCATTTTGGAGCCACAAGTCAACTTGTCACTTGATTATGCATTGAACTTTATTTGGATAGCTAAGGACTTACTACTTTGAAATGTCCTTGTTAGTTTAAAGGACACTAGAATCCTTGGAATAGGAAGAAACACTAAGAGTCTTTCCTTCAAATATTTAAGGTCTTATATTTACTAAAGGGTTTTTTTCCACAGAAAAATTTCACAATTATATTAGAGTATAATTTTTGTTCTCTGCTCGAGATGTTACATTCCTAGATTAAAAAAAACAGAAGAAAAGACCTACAATCCATGCTGATCGTAGTCAGTCTAGTGTTGTCAGTCAACACTAATTTTACCGCAATGTGGAAGTGTAAGAAAACAATTCTGATGGTCCTACGGGGAAAAGAGGTGAGGAAGTCTAGGCTAATGCTTTGAATCTGTGCTCTGCAAAGGAGGATATCAAATAACTGATCAAATCCCTGATTTGTAGCTATAACTCGTCCTAAAATAATATTAGAACATGGGAGGGGCCCTCATGCCCGTCCACCCATAGATTGAAGGTGATGTATCCGACTTTTTTATTGAGTGCAACCTTGGAGAGTATGTCGGCTTCCTTATTGTTTTCACGATATATATGTTTGAGGTTGAGCTTGCTGAAATTTGATTGAAGTTGCATGATCCTATCCTTCCATCCCAAGAGAGTGGTGACCTGTAGCTTGCCCTTGTTTTTCAGCTAGTCTATGACAATGCGGGAATCCCCATACAGAAGAAGTGTATCTATATTCAGTCTAGAGGCCAGATGGAGAGTGGCCCAAGCGCCCAATAATTTTGCCCTGGTGCTGGTGCCCTGTCCGCAATTAAAATTCCATCTACAAAGAGTGTTTGATAAGATATATATCACACCCCTTGCACCACTCTGCATACCATTTGACTGTGTCACTCCATCGAACCAGCCTGTGGGAGTCTCCTCCGAGATAAGGATCTTGTGCTTGGTGTTTTTTTACTCTATTCTTGGGTGAATGGTTGTCCAGGAGTTGTGCAGGCCAAGTGATTTAAAAGCCACTGTATTGGCTGATGGAGGCCTATTTTCAAAAATAAAATTGTTTCTATCAAGCCACACATACCAACAAACCATGGGAGGGAGGTTTAATGAGTGGTGGGTGATTTTTTACCAGTTTTCGTAGCAGTCTGCTAATGTGTGCCCATCCTAGATGGTATTTAAATTGAGAGCTACAGAAATGATGTCCCAGACTAATCGGATGAAGGTGCAGTTGATGAAGATGTGTTGTACAGATTCTTCTTCTTTGCTGCAGAGGTGGCAGATGTTGGGGCTAACCCATCCTTTTTTTGAGAGGATGTCCCAAGTATTGATCTTGTTTCGAGCATGAGCCAAATGAAGAGTTTTAGCTTGAGTGCTAAATTCCAGTTCCAAAGATTGTGCCTCTGGCCACCGATTGTGTTATGCTAGGTGTGGTTTGTGATCTCTGTGTATACATTTTTTGCTGTTAGGATACCCGAGTGGTCACCCCCCATCCACATCGACTGGTCATCTTTTTCTTGGAGTTGGATGCCCGTGCTCGAGAGGTGCCGACAATAATTGTTCCATTCGAGAGCTAAGTTTGCAGCTAGTCCAATTTTGTGGCTAGAATTCCAACCGTTTAAGAGAAAGTCGATTTTGTTTGCCCCAATCGCTTGAAATATGTACCTGACATTTTTTGAATTAATGGAGGAGATTAGTTGTGGGGAGAAGTAAGAGTCATGTTCCATCCCAATGATACAGTCCTTGCCAAGGATGATGGAGTGCCCAAAGCCCGGGTTCCAATAGAGTGATTGGGAGATCCAACTCACGGATTTTGTAAGGTTTCTCCAAAGTGGTGAGGCCGATCTTGTAAAGGGCGTAGTTGTTCTGAGCCAAGATTCCACCAAGACATGTGGCAGGTACTTATCCTTTATGACTGAGTGTCAGATATCTTTTTGTGTTAAAACATGCCAAAGAGTGTTGGTTGTCAGTGCTTGATTGGAGTGGGAGAGGTTCCTGATACCCCAGTCGCCCTTTTTTTTGGGTTTTGCTAATGTTTCCTAGTTGCAAAGGTGTTGGCGACTGTGATCCGTGCAGCCTAACCAGAGGAAATTGAAAGACAACTTCCTTAGCTTGTCGAGCACAGTGGCAGGTATGGCCGCTAGCGCCATCTAGAAAATGGGTTGAACTTCTAAGACCACTTTGATAAGGGTGAAACGACCTCCTAAGGATAGCCAGCGGTTACACTAGTGACTTATTCTTTTCTCGACTTTGGCGATGAGCCAGTTCCAATCGATAGGCTTGAGTGATTCAACTTTTGAGAAGTAACCGAGGTATTTGAAACCTTCAGAGAGGTGTACAAATCTGTGAGGGAGTAGATCTTTTAGTAGGGCAAGTGTTTGGTCTTGAAGATTTTCAAAATGGAAGGTCATTTTGTCCCAATTGATCAAAAGTCTCGAGGCATTGCAGAAGGTTTTTAGTAGATCTTTGATTTACATCCATTCTTGAATTGAGCCATTGGTCATGATAAGTACATCGTCGACGAACAATAGGTGTAAAATCTTGACAACTCTAGAAACTTTTATCCTAGAAATATTCCCTTCAGATTCATTATTTTTTAGAAGTAGCGACATGCCTTCCATGACCAATATGAACAATAATGGGGAGAGTGGGAAACCCTACCTCAAGCCTCTGCCATTGCGAAAGAAAGGGGAAGTTTTGCCATTCACCAGGACAGAAAAATTTGTAGTTGTCACGCCGCACATGATCCACCTAATTGAGGAAAGACTGAAGCCAGATTGAGTCAGGATTAATCTAAGGAAATCCCAATCTATGCAGTCAAAGTCTTTTTTCAGGTCTAACTTAAGAATGAGTGCCTTTGATTTTTTTGCCTTGATGTTGTGCAGGCACTCCTGTGTTGTGCCAATGGCATCTAAGATCCGTCTTCCTTTTAAAAATCCTAGTTGTTCACCCGAAAGTGTCCTCGAGAGGATGGGCTTGATCCTGTGTGCAATGATTTGTGTGATTAGTTTGCAGCAAAGATTGCATAATGCAATCGGTCTGAAGTCCCCAAAGGTGGATGGATTGTTTTCTTTGGGGACGAGTTTTAGGAATGTCGAGTTCATTGCGCCTATGATTTTGCCTCTTAGTCTGGAGTCTTCCAAAAGGTCCAACAGGTCGGTCTCAACCAAGTCAAAGAAGTGTAGAATAAATTCTACAGTCTAGCCGTCAGGGCCTGGACTTCTATCTTTATTAAAGGAATTTAGAGCCCCAAAAACCTCCTGAAGCATGCATGGACTGTCCAGTAAGTTTGTGTCTTCCACTGTGACTAACTGTGGGAAGATTCTGGCGACGGATACAGAGTTCTGTGGACAGATGAGTGTAGACGCCTCATAAAATGATTTGAAGTGTGTAGTGGTCGTAGTCTTTAGCGCTGTCTGTCCCCTGTGTATAAGCCCCAAATCATTTGAAATCTCCCAAATATGCTTCTTGTTTTGTCTAGAGCTCGCAAAACGGTGAAATTTTTGTGTGTTAAGATCGCCACATTTAATCCAAGTTGCTCTGCTATGTTGTCGCCATCGGGCTTCATCCGCAAGGAGAATTTTATTTCTTTCAATCTCCAGGTGTTGTAAGGAGAGGATCATGTCTTGGTGTCCCTCGAATGACTTGTCTTCAAGGAGAAGGGTTTGAATATTGTGCTCCAGTTCTATAAGTCTAGTATGGTTGTGCTATCTGTAATGGTGTGCCCACAGTTTGATGCGACATTTTAGAGATTTTGATTTCCAGACTGGGCGGTGTTGAGGTCCTGGTTTGGTGTTGTAGATTGGATCTTTCTAGACTTCCTTGATAATGTCATTAAACTTTTCCTCTTGTAGCCAGCTAGGATTCAACTTGAAAGGGCAAGCTTTCTAAGAAGGTGTGGTGTCAAGTTGTAAGAGGATTGGGGCATGGTCCGATAGAAAGGGATAGTGCACCCAGGTTCAGATTCGTCCATCAAGTGTAGCCAATGCTTCTGAGATAAGAACCATGTCTAGCCTCTTTTTAATTGCCTCAGAGCATGTGCGGCCATTGCGCCAAGTGGGGACAATGAAAACCGGTGGGATATCCACCAGGGCATGAGTTAGGAAACGATTTCTAAAATAGCTAGCCAGTGGATCCGGAGATGTCGTAGTCCCCCAGACTTCCCCCATGCTTTTCATAAGGTTCAGGTCCCCTGCTATGATAAGATTAGTATAGTCAAGTTTACCCCGAGTCGCCACCTTATCCCATAAAAGATTGTGCTCGGTACATGGTCCATAGATGTTTACTGAGGAGATTTGTTGATTATTCCAGAGACAAGTACCTGTAAGCATGATACCACCACTGCATAGGTAAGGGACCAGATCAAATACAGAAGGATCCCAAGAAATGACCAAGGCACTGGAGGTGCCAATGGAGCTTGCAAAGATGGTAAGCTAGTTCGGGCAGGACTGGTTCAAGAAAGACCTGGCTTTTTGTCCATTCACCATTGTTTCCTGTAGGAAGATAATGTTCGACGAAGTCCTGGAGAGTAGTCTTCTGAACGAGGAAGTTTTCAGGGACCCCCCAACCCCTTTGATATTGAGTGAGAGTAGGATCATGATTTGGCTTTGGAAAGGGCTTTTACGCCTCTAAGCATCCCATTGTCAGAGTGTGTTGAAGGACCT
Source organism: Picea mariana (assembly GCA_032191745.1). Classification (NCBI taxonomy): domain Eukaryota; kingdom Viridiplantae; phylum Streptophyta; class Pinopsida; order Pinales; family Pinaceae; genus Picea; species Picea mariana. The sequence continues at coordinate 679,562 of JASDQU010737655.1, forward strand.
TCTTTTCTATGGGCACTCCGGGTTTTTATCGATGAGTGCTCGAAGACCTGCCCCTTTGACTAGGTATATTCATTTTCCAAGTCTGTGTTTGGGACCACAGAATGGTCTAGTGCCTCGCCAAAGGCCGAAGGTCGAAATGTGCCTCTTCCCTGGTAGGTAGGGAGGGGAATGGGAGATAGTGCTTCCCTATAAGTCGGGATGAGGGAGTTGAGGATGACTCCTAGGGTGTTGTCCCTTGGTTCAGAGTCACAAGGAAGAAGGACACTGGTTTCCTCCAGGGCAGTAAGCAGCGAAGGTCCAAGATTCACAATCACGAAGGTTAAGGTAGGGGGGAGAGAGACAGAGAGGAGGGGTGGCGAGTGAAGGGATGTCTGAAGCTCGAGTGGGATCGGTGGGGAGCTCGATGGGGGGAATAGGGTGGTCCGGTAAAGCTTTTCTAGGAAGAGTGGTGTTGGAGGTTGGAGGAGGGATGGGATGTGCCTGTAGTGGGGAAGTGTCTTCCCGGGGAGGAGTTGTATAGTCCAGAGCTAGATTAATAGAAGTATTCAATTGTTCTTTTTCCCAGGCAGTCAATGTATAGTAAAGAGTAGGGCATACTTGTTTTAGCTTACATGTAATGGAGTCCAATGGCATTGGGTCCTCTATCTCTAATAAGTATGGATATGTAGCCTGTGTGTTCACCCCCGGGGAGTCTATGTAGGAGGAAAGTTCCAACATGGATTCTTCGGTTAGCTCTTCTTCCACGAAGCCGGTGCAATGTTTCCTTAGATGACCAGTTTGTCTACAGAGGGTACACCTGAAGGGAATTCCAAGGTAATCTAGTTTTTGGCGGGTGTGATGTCCTCTCCATTCAATGTCAATGGTTTCCAGTAGTCCCTCATGTATGTCTAGTTCCACGAGTAGCTTTGCTACCATTTTGGCAGGGGAAGTGATGACCTCTTTGTCCACACTGATGAAGCATCCAAGGGTGTTTCCAATGGCCTCAAGGGCTTTTGCATTCCACAGATGTAGAGGCAAGCTAGGTAGCAGTACCCAGAGATGTCGAAGGTGGAAATAGTCTTGTGAGGGTTCAAAGCTGACTCGCCAACGCTTCAGCATGAAGCTGGTTCTGTCTATCACCCACAGTCTCTCTAATATGAGTGAAGCATCTTCAACAGTGTGGAACTGGAAGCTGAACCAACCTCTCTGGAGGTAGGAGATCTCCGGTTCGTAGCCCAATAGTGGACTCCAGATGGTGTGCACCCAGTCCGGAAGGTCAGTTCTACAAAGGTGTTTGTAGGATAGTCGACCTATTAGAGTGCAAAGTGCCATGGTGACAGAGCCTTCCAAGCCGATATTGGCCCCAAGCACCATTTTCTTTTTTGTTTTCCTGGAGCGTCACTGTCTTAGGGCCGATTTCCTATCCCTGGAAGAGTAAGTTCCAGCCTCTCTTCGAGACCCAGAGATTTCTCCACGAGGAGAAGTAGATAGGTGCCGAGCAGATGGTGTTTTGATAGGGTGTTGCAGAGGAGAGGAGATCCTGTGGAGCGCGAGCACGTGTTGTTGAGATGACTTTTGAAGGGAAGGGGTACTAGTCAGCTTCTCTGCAGAGTGGGTAGTCGGGTGTAGCTTATCAAGTTGTTGGGAGTGTTCAGAGGTAAATACAGCTGGGGAGGGAGTGTTTGGAGCCTGAGCAAACTGATAAGGGGGAGGTGTTGGATTCCAATCTATGAGGGGGGTTGTTTAATAAGAGAGGTGAGTTCATCTGCAGTTGTAAATAGGTCCGCGCTATTCCAGAGTACCTCATCAGTAGCGCTCATCAACGCACTGACTTCGGCCTCCATTTGTGGGAGTCTCGAGGAGCTAATGTATCGAAAGTCTTTTGCCAATTACCCAGGAGGGGCCTGGAAGAGACAAGGGGAGATGATGTGTATTAGAGAGTGGGGCTCTGCGGTTTGCGAGTGGGGCTTTGCGGTCTGCCTAGGTTTGACGTGGGGAAGAAGGGATGGTAGAGTCAAGTCGAATTAGAGGAGAGGTTGGGTGAAACGAGGGACATGGATGGATAGTAGCATGCAAGAGGGACAATAGTTTAATGAATGTTCGGAGGAGAGTGCTTCTGAGGGTAGCCCCCCCCTGGTTCGTAAAGCTCCATATCCGTCATAGTAGCTAGTTCGCTCAGGTCCGCCATTGAAGGTCGTCTGTCATCCCGACTTTTTTCGAGTACTCATATTTACTAAAGGGTTGTGTAATCCAAGTTACAATGGTCATATAACAAAAAGTTGTAGTCTAAACATTCTATGTTTTTGCCCTTTTTCGTGAATTTTTTCTGGGGATATTTGCCTGAAATTCAATCAGAAATTGTTGTATCTGCAAATTTGAGTGGTTAATTCTGTATAATTCGAGTGCCCTAGAGGTTTTTCAACACACTGAATCCATTTTGCAATCATAAATACAATTTAAACAACAAAAAACTGTGGTTTTGTGCAGATTTATGTCGTCAAATTCCAACAAAAAGGGATAAAACGAAGAACAATTAGACAATGCCTAACAAAAACAGACACTGCTTATACATTAAACATTAATACAAATGCATAAAAGATAAATAAACACCTACATACCTAAATTGGAGTGCATCTACAAGATTAGGACATCTAAAAAAATGGTACTCAAATGAGTAACCATATTTAAGAACATGTGGGCCTAGGGTTAAGAACATGTGTTTCCTCTTAAGAGGTCACATGTTCAAATCCAGAGGGGGGTAGGGTATGTATACCTTCGTAGACTTTACCAGTCAAATAGATTATTATTATTATTATTAATTTCCCACAAACAAGAGGGTCTCATACACCAATTTGATGTGTTGGCTTGACTGTGACCTTAAAAATAGATTATTATTATTATTATTAATTTGTTGATAATTAAACGATAATATCAAAGATAGTTAAACCTTTTTTATACAACTCCTCTCAACAAACTTAATCACGAGCTAGAAATAACTAAAAACTTTCAACTTAGTGATAATTATTAATGAAAACAACTAACAAGTAACTACCACAATTTAATCGATGCCAATTGCCATTAACTTAGTCATTTAATGTTCGAAAAAATGGATATCATGAACCATTAATAGGGATAATTAAAAACTTCCAGTTTAGTGATAGTCATT
>JASDQU010737656.1:22276-48383 GCA_032191745.1 Picea mariana
TAATAGTTATGTGTTCTTGGAGATTACAAAATGTAATATCGCCATTTTTTACTTGAAATAAAGATATTGCTGCTTTTTTTCTTGGAAGATATATGTTTGTGTGTGTGTGTGAATTGGGTTTAGCTTGGTTGGTTGTGAGGAATCACTGTTATCCTCCCCACCCAGGTTCAATTACCTCAAGTGACATGTTGATCTCTTAACGAGTATATTGTTGTAATGGTTTTGAGCCTTGTATGTTTACTAGCCTTGTGCCCTGAAGATTCTAGGGTTTACCTAGGGTACCATCCTCGAAATGAGGGGAAGTACTCGGGGGTTTTCCCTGGGCAGTGTAACCTGTTATCCTGTTATCCTCCCCACCCAGTTTCAATTCACGCAAGTGACATGTTGAGCTCTTAACGAGTATATTGTTGTAATTTTTTTGAGCCCTGCATGTTTACCAGCGTTGTGCCCTGAAGATTCTAGGGTTTACCCTGGGTACCAGCCTCGAAATGAGGGGAAGTACTTGGGGGCTCTCCTTGGGCAATGTAACCTGGAAAAAAATGTAAGTATGTATGTTTGCACAGAGTCACCATATTTTAAAAAATAGTGTAGTTAACTTGCAGATATAGGTCTGTGTGAAATTGCCCTTACTAAAGTTTTTCCTACCATAGAAATTGAGGAAAACAGCCCTAATTTTGATGATAACATTGCATAAGAAATGGCCTCATTTCAAATAGGACATCGTGTGAAGTTTGGTTTATGATGTATATGATGTTTCTGTGATGGTTATATAAATCCTGAGATTATGAACAGTTATAAATCTTATCCTTTTGGCTAAGAATTCAGGCATGGCTTTAGTAGTTATGTGTTCTTGGACACTTACAAAATGTAATATCACCTTTCTTGGAATGTGTGTGTATGTGCATACAGTCACTATATTTTGAAACATATAGTGTAGTTTACTTGCAGATATAGGTCTGTGTGAAGTTACCCTTGTTGAACGTTTACCTAGCATAGAAATTGAGGAAAACAACCCTAATTTAACCGTAACATTGTGTAAGAAATGGCCCCAGTTCAAATACAAGATTGTGTGAAATGGCCCCAGTTCAAATATGACATTGTGTGAAATGGCCTATTGTTCTAGCTGTTATTGAGGATGATTTTAACAGCCCATTGAAATTGATCCTAGTTTTAACTTTTATCTAGAATGGTTTGTTGCATGCTTATTATGGTAGGGAATAATTCAATAATATTTTTGGACTCTGGAATGATTGTTTCTAAGTTGGAGAGTGGTAAAGGTGAGATGTAATTTGACAGGGTGTTTTGAGATTTCTCAGCCTAGGCAATTGAAATTGCATTGTCTTTTTCAGGGCTAAAGAGACAGTTAGAAGACCTGCAGCAGGCTTTACCAGGTATGGGTATCTAACTTGTGTTGTTTATATCTATATTCCTTTTAAATAACATATTTTTTACTAGCTCTCTGTCAGTCTTTCAATCACCTAAGATGGTTATTAGAGCTATATCATTTGGACATTTTTTCAGAACAATATCAACAAGGAACTAAGCACGTGCTGTGTTAGAGTGCAATTTTAAATTGAAATGAACAAGCTTTCTTGTAGCCTTTCTCTGTTTTGAAAAGTAATGCTGATTATAGAAAATAGTTGGGCATCTCATATGTTTCATGGTAAGATATTAGGATCCCTCCCTTTTCACAATCATTGAAGTCCCTTACTTTGACCATCACCGTGGTTCATCTATTTTGGAAAGATGGGTGTACAACATTGAAATTACAAGATGATCCCAACTCAGAATTCCATATTTTCATAACATTATAAGGAAATTTGAAATAATAATTAGATGACTGATTGAATAAAATGCCCATTGTTGTATTATTAATTCCAGAATATGGCTATTGCTTACCTGTCTCAAGGAATTGAGACAGGGCATGGGTCTTTCACAAAATGGTACTTATTCCTTGTTTTGATTTCTGGGTCCCACGAGTTCTTCAAAAGATAGTGCTTAATTTCATGAAACATTGTGTTACTTTTTGGGCAATTCGACCCCTTCACAATAGAAAACAAATGTAAGACTTGTGTTGGTTATGAGCTTAATTTGGCCCCTTTCCAATACAAAATATATGTAAGTCCTTCATTGCTGGTGAGTCATTCAAATTTAGTACTTAGTTTGTTTATATTATTGGATTGAATTTTGGACCTTACAAGAGTTTTACAATCTAATACTTAACATACGTGAATTCTTACATTGACTTTTTTGGCCCTTTCAAGATATAATATCTAGTGACTGTAAATCCTTTGTTGATTTTTGTTCCCTTAAGCCATATAAGAGTACTTACCACATGCATCAACTTTCAAGATGGCAACTAAGTTAGTTGGATATGGATACTGATATGGATCCCAATATGGGTACAGATGCATGATCCTAATATGGGGACAGATGCATACACCGGTTTTTAAAAAAACGCTTGGATGTGGAATGGCTGGACATGGCATATGTAACTGTGTGTGTGTGTGTATAATTAACTATTTTAAAGCATGATTCTGATTCTAAATCAGATTCCATAGAGAAGCAGAGTGAGTTGTCAAAATAATAAAACATAACCTGTCAAATAGATTTTGTTTGATGCATGGGAATTTATGCAGTTTTATTTTGATTTTGAATATTATATATTTAAACAGTATTATTTATTACAGTATTTATAGGTACAGCATTGTTACAGACTGCTTAGAAGCATTTGCCGATTGCTTTAAACTCTAACTATAGCTTTTTGCTTGATTGCTTTACAAATGGCCGAAGCCTACTGCTTGACTACTTTCACTATCTTGCCTACTTTACTGAAATACTACTGATGACAAAAAGATCAGCAAGATACAAACAGGAGACATCAAAAGTTGATAAAAAGTACTTGACTGGTTGATTCTGCCTTCCTTTGGTCCTTGTCCCTCCGTGTGTGATCACTATCATCTTCTGAGCTCTTCAATTCAATAAACACTATTCTTGCAGTTCACATATCCTTGTCTTCTTTATTGTGGACAGGAGATGAATATCAGCCGTTGCAAGAATTTGGAGTTGGAGGGAGGCTTAGCTCTCTTTCTTCTTCCATCCTTTCAAGATGGACCTGAAGCTCACTTATATTCTTCTCTCAGGATCTGCCGAATTTTGTATTTTCCCTCAAAAGCTCATCTATTTCTTTTATTCTTGTTACCAAGCTCACAAGTTCTCCTACCACTTGTGCTACTTCTTTCCTTTCAGTCTGTGCTCTGCTCCACTCCTCACCTTATTCCCAAAAGCATTCCCAATTCTCTGCTCTGCCTAAATTTAAGGAGGGTTCCACAGTTCAAGCCCATCATTGATCAGTACATTAAGGTAACCTTCATCCAATTCTACTCTTTTAGTGAGATCATCTGCACTTTTATTCAATTCTTGTTGGATGTGATAGATTGCCTCATCATCGAAGGATTGCATATTTAATGTGATCTTTGTTACAATCTGTGTGAATAACACACTTGATGGGGTGGCCTTACTTTCTATTTTACCTCTCGTTAATTTGGAATTGCCAACACATATAAGGCTTTTACTTCCCAACATTTTGGCTATAATCATACCTTTATGTAGAGTTGATGCTTTTGAAACATTATTTGTGCTATGCCCAATCATTTGAAAGAATTTCAGATTGCTGCTCCTCTTGAGTCAATGACGAACCATCTGGTGATGAGTGCACACACATGGAAATGCAGAGGGCAAAAGAGCAAACATTGAAAGTTGCCGCAATTGTATATTGGTTCAGTAGGACAATAAAAGTTAGTGTATAATATAGTAAGAGGTAAATGCTAAAGTGGCATGCATTGCATGCCAAGTCATCTTGAACATATAGAAAAAATCACAAGTTAGAATAAAGTAGAACGCTAAAAGCTAGATTAAAGGTAAAGCTAGAATAAAGCTTTTGACTACAGGTTCTCATCATTTCCTCCCGGTCTCAGGAAATTGTCCCTATTTGCGATTGATCCAAAGGGGTAATAGCCTTTTCAATAAAGTATGAAATATTCTTTTGGCTTTGTGTAGATGGGGACTTGGTGTGGATCTGTGTGTCTTCTATATCAGAAGATCTTCTAAAAATGGAGTGCCTGACCAGGGCCAGATGGTTCTGTCAGGCTGGAGAGGTTAGAAGTAGAAAATTGATGGATGTCCTCCTTGCTTAAGAACAAAACTTGTAGTAATCTGTTGAGGCAAAGTATGATGTTTTAGAAACTGAGTAACTACAGAAGGAATTGTATTTTGGAGGATTAAAAGGACTTGTTTGGTAGCTAATATAGTAGAGGAGTGTGAGGATAACTCCAAACGGACAAAAGTTTTGGGAGAGATGTCTGTATTAGGCAAAAGAACTTGTGAAGATGGTGTAGAGAATGAGATAGATTCAAATGAGCTGTGATGATTCTCCAACATTGAAAAAGCACCATGAAGTGGGGTTGTAAGAGTCTGGTGTGTTTTCAACAATCTCAACAACTAGGGATATCATCAAGGATGAACGATCTGGGGGGATTCCTAGCTGTGGAGTTGGCTGCAGTTGAGGTTGTGGTTGTAGATGTTTTGCTCATGAGATTTCGCTTGCATACTCACTGGTAATATTGTGACTCTCTGGAGTAGAGTCAAATGAGGCAGAAGTTGCAGGAGCAATGTCTTGAACACTTACAAGTGCAAGAGGTGTAGTAGTTATGGGTTGATTAGTTACAAATTACAATAGAAGTGGGGCCCATAGAAGTAGTAGTCAAGACTCAACATTGCCTATGGATGCATAAAAAATTCCAAGAAGCTTCCATAAACTTGTTGCTGTTAAGGCATTTGTTGAAGTTTTGTCACTAATTGTTGGAAGTCGGAACATAGTATTCATTTGCTACATAATCTGTGATTGAAGATCATTTTATTATTGATGTTGATGTGGCAAGTCTTCAGTAAGCTTCTTGATGGCTGTGGGATCACTTTGTTGAATCCCTGAGATTCCTATTGTCTCATGGGAAGCGATAAAAAGTAATGATGCTCCAAAAAGCTTGCAGTGGAGAAAAAAAGAGAAAGATATGCTTCAAAGAAATAATTTGCGGCTGAATAACAATGAAAAATATTATTTTTGATATACAAATAAAAGGGTACAATTTAGAACTTCCTAAAACTCTGGGAAATGGACTCAATAGAGTTGCCCGAAAGACAAGATATTGTTTTTGGTCCAATGCTCATCATGCAGAGGTTGGGAAAGTAAACACTGGAGTTCGAAGAGGCAACACCAAAACACACTCACAGGGGGCTATACAACTACAACACCAAAACAAAGACAAATTTGCTCCTGGAAACACCAGAGACAGTGCTTGTTGGAGATGTGATGTGGTTTCGAGATGTTGACAACACTTCTCTTGGAAGATGCAGCTCTAACATGAGGGCATATTGAATCTCAAATGGATTTTGCTATATGCTTTCTCATGAATCCCTTGTTGGGAACAGACATTGAGCAAATAGCTTCGATTGACATAATTAATCTAGGTGGGGATTAAAGATTCCAAGAGAAACTAGAACTGCGAGGCTTTAAAAGAGTTCTGATTGGCGATGATACCAATTGATGAGTTCAAACACACAGAAATGAATAAGGAAAAAGAGTAGACATGAAAAGTAGCTACAATTGTACATATGATGTATGCTCTTCATTAGTTGTCAATAAAAATAGTGTACACGATATTAAGAGGGAAATCTAAAGTGGAATGCATTGTATGCATGGCAAGTCGTTTGGAGCATATAGCAAAAAGCTCGAGTTACAATAAAGCAGAAAGATGAAATCTAGAATAAAGCTTTTGACCACAATAAATGATGAGACTTAGTCCAAATATGTGTTATTTTTGTATTTTCCTTTTGCATTTTATATTTTCTGTCTCATCTACCTGGTTGTAAAATATTTCATAGGTGCCTTAGTCAAAGATGATCAATTTGTACTCTTATATATATCTAATGAACGATAGAGTGTACAACGTGTGCAACTGCAAGAATGTCATTTGTACTTGCATTCTTCCTTTCTTGCGTTTGAGTATATGGATTGATATCTAATTGTGCACATGTCAATTTGTATCAAAGCTTGATGATTAGGGATTTTTAGGGTTTGGTAATTCTGTTTTTTTATTTTATTTTTTATTTTTTATATCTTGGAGCCTTTCTCACTCAGGATTCCACCTTGAACTCTGAACATAGTCTGCACCAAATAATTCGAGTGAAGTGCACATAGGTGACTTCCAGAATCATTCATAGAGAACCTATGTGTTTTTCCACTTAGATTTGACTCTCTTTTTGTGCACCTTTTTCCAAGAAAAACATGCAGCACACGCCATCTCCAAAAACTAGTGGAATCTCCATAGATTTTCTGCATAATTTGGTCAATTTCAGGCAGAAATTCCCCCCTTGTACGATTGCACTGGTTCTAGAAAAAAACCAACAAAATTGCCAAAAACCAACAAAATCCCTGAGACAATTCAAGTTGGAATTCTGCCTATTACCACCCAAACCCTTAACTTTTTGAGACGAAAGTCCCAAAGCTCAAGTAAGACCCTAGTGGCACTAAAGAAGGGCTACCCAATGTCACCATGTTAGCTCCTTCAGACACTTTTGACTGGCTCTTTCTTTGGCACAAGGGGGGTCTTCTTAATAAAGCCTAATCCATTTAAAAGATAATCAAAAAGAAGGAAGATAGGCTTAGGAACACAAATCTGAAGTCTGATTTCATTCTTTATAATTTTCAGATTTGCAAACATCAAAGGAAAGATTGATTTATTTAATTTTCAGGGTTGGTTGAAACTTGAGAGTGAGATTAGTGCCTACAACAATTTTGGGCATATGGAGTCTTTAGGGAAGCAACTATGAGCTTCTTTCTTATGAGAAAAGGAGAGCACACAGCTGGCATTAACAACCCACAGCAGTCCTATCTTTGCTGTCCACTAATGCAGAAAATTACTTGTGAAAAACCCTAATTAAGGAGATATTCCGAACATGCACGAGGGTGCATTTTCTTGATAGAAATGAAAATCTGTAGCTAGCTCAGATTAAGAAGAAAGATACATCTAACCAATTTCCAGCAACAAAACACAAAGGCATCAAAGGGGAATGAACCACAAATTAGGTCTTCTAAATAGGAACAATGTTACCCAGAATTTAGCCCTTCATAACATTCTTGATGCAAGCATTTCCAGCAATAATCTTCAGCAATTTGAATCCAAACAGATATGCCACAAGCTCCAAAATAACCTTCAATAACTTTAAAAGCAATAGTTTCTAGTGTCACCACAAACTTTCAACAACCTCTAACAATAGGAGCTTCTCTTATATAGAGAATAAGCTAAAACCTCCTTTACATAAAATGATAATATCCAAAAGTGAGATCTGTTGAATTTTTAATGGTGACTCAAGCACACGTAGTTTCTTTTCAATTTAGCATGAACTTGAACCGTAAACAATGCAGCAATACAATAGCTGCAGTAAACCAAGATCACAAGAAGAATAACTATGCACAAGACACAAGAAGTTATCATGGGAAAACCTTTCTCAAACAAGGGAAAAGCCCAACAACCCTTTGCTATATTGCCAAGAGAAGAAATCCTCTCCACCGAAAAGTATGGGTGCCAACAAAGGTGGCCCTCAAGACAAAACCCTAGCGCACACAATAGGGTGCTCTATGACCAAGAAAGATAGCGCAGGAGAAATGCGCACCGAATTTCAGCTCTCCAAGTAATGTGTTGAGTGAGTGAGATGAATGATCCACAATGGGGATCATTCACTAATATATACATGACCTAACTCAATGAATAGACATGTCTATTGGCACAATAGGGCCGACTTGTACAACTCAATAATACAATTAGTCTTTTACATAATATTAATTGTCTTTACATAGTAGGGCTAACTTGTACCCTTCACAATACAAATTAGGGTTTTACAATAGTCTTACTCTTTGACAATATAACAAGGGGTCTCACACACATCCTCTAGTGCTTTGCCACTAGGGACAAGTCCACATGTGCTCAACCACAAGGGACGTCACTCTCAAACAGATCAACTCAACTTAATCCATAGGAGTACGAATTGGAGAGCCATCTCAAGTCATCTCAACTCAGTCCAGAGGAGTATGACAAGAGACCAACACAAGTCATCTCAACTCAGTCCAGAGTAGTATGACTCACCTATCACATAGGCGTTCTCACAGATCATCTCAACTTAGTCTAGAGGAGTACGATCTGGAGAATGTCTCATGAAGCTGCAATCATCAACAAGATCTTAGATCTCTCCTAGGAAAGCATAAACAAATATTATCTCATAACCAATTCCTAATTGACAAGTCAACAATAGATAAGTAAAAGATAGAGGAGTAGAGGCTCTACCCAGGTTTTCCTTGGCCGCCTTGTTGGTTTTGAATTTCATTACTTACAAAGTTGTATTTTATTTATTTACTTAATTTTATATACATTTGGAGCTGGCAAACAATGACTGCCAAAATATTGGTAGAGTAGAGAGACAATACAGCTTGCCTAATACCTTACTGTTGCTATGTCAAAGGCTATTTGGCAACAAGAACCAGAAATAGTTTGATAGATTTCTTCAAACATGTCTATTAATTGAGAGTGGAAATGCATATACATGGGAAAAATCTTGTGCGAAGGGAGCTCTAGCTCATGGGTAGTTGCATGGTAGAGATCAAATCTAACGACGTACATTTGTTTGTCTAGTTGGTTTTAGTAAGTAAATATATTTAAACTAACAGAATATGGAAAGATTCAAATAGAGGCTGTTGGATCGACTGCCTCCAGACTCTCCAGATAAATTTAAAGCGGGTGCTGATTTTTCTGTGGTGATTTGGCATATGCTTAAACAAAACCAGCTAACTTCTGTAACCCATGACAAACCCCTATAAACCCGGTAAGACTAAGATAGTCTTGTTCTTCTGGCTTTCTAAAATCTAGAAAGCTTTTGACCTACTTGCTAATTGTTATGAGGATTATTCTACTTGGGATCTCTGTAATAAAAAAATTGCCAGGAGCGATCTGACCTGGCTGTCTTAATAATTTTGAGCTTGTTCACCTGCTTTCTATGGATCCTTTTGCATCTTCATCATTCTTCTTGGCTCGGGCCCAGTTGTTTCTTTGATGCCCAGTCTTTGCAAGATCAGGTCCTGTGTGATGTGGACCGCCTAGATTTGTTTTTCTAGCTGCTACAACATCTTTTCCACCTTGTTGCCTTGGGTCTACTGTAGCATTCTGATGCAGGGATTTCCCGAGGGTCATAACTTTTGACTCAGTTATCCGTTTGGGCTGAAATTTTACAGGGAGTTGTGTCTCGAAAATTTCACTGCCGTACTGATTGATCCTTCAGATTGGATATTGTTTCGACACTTTTTCGGGGCCAAATTCCTTCATATAAGGCCTCAAATTGGGTTTTTAGTGTTTTTACAGGGATTTTTAAATTTTTAATTATCGGTCATCTCTTAGTTTATGAACTTAATCACAAAAACGAGTTGACAAATAGTGTCTCTCTAGTTAGCTCTTAGTTGTTGGTCAATTTTAGAGTTATGCGAGAATTTCCTAAAATTATCCGTTTTTCTAAAATTAGTTGTTTTCGAAAATCTCATGATAGTAGTTATAAGGGGTTGAACCTCCATTGTAATAGTTAGGGTGGAGAAGGAATAAAAGAGAGTTATTTTCCATTCTCATGTGTTTGCATGGTTTTTAGATCTTGTGAATGAATCCAAGTTTATTGGTTACATCATCGAGACGCAACTCCCTATAAAATTTTAGCCCAAACTGATACCGAGTCAAAAGTTATGACCCTCGGAAAATCCCTGCATCACATTCCCTCTCTACAGCCTTATTCACCTCTTTCAGTATCTTCTCTAATAACTTTATCTCTGCTGCTGCAAAACGCTTCATGTAAGCCTTTTCCATTCCTGCGAGTATGTCTTTTGCATGCCATTGCATCCCAATGGTTACCTTAAAAATCATATGCCTCCTCTGGTATCCCTGGGATCCTTTGGAAAAATATAGATTTTCTTTTGCAATTATGTCCTCTGAAATGCCCCTCATATCTTCTCCATTCTTTTCCCACTGCTCCATTATCCTTCTGAGTGCTGGTGGGTGTCTCGCTGCTGGCAACTATTTAGCTTCTCTTTGCTGCACCATGGTCTCACCCCTCCTCTGATGGCCCTTTTCCATATTGACCTCACCTCTCTTGGTGTGCCAATTTCTTCCTCCAGCATTCCTTTCTCCTGCCTCCTTGTTTCATTAACCCCTCATCCTCCCATTTCTTTATCCCTGTCTGCTCTGCTGTTACCAAAACTTCTCGTCTTAGGCCACTTCTGCATCTCCCTTTTACTGCAGTTCCTTTTTACTATGTGTAAATTTAAATGATATCCATCGTCCCCCATTATGATTGTCTTCAAGCTGTCTCTTGAATGCTGTCCATCCCTTCTCTTTCATGTTTGGGTTGAAAATTATTTCTTGTCGTGGATCTCTCTCATTGCCCTTGTCAAGATTTACATGTTCTCGAGGTTTTGTATGTCCTGTTTGCTTCCATGAGTGGCAGGGGCATTAGTGCCCATGTTGTTTAGTTGTTGGAGTTGCCATGAATGTGGATTTATTTAATCTTCGTGTTTTTGATTTTCCATGCCCAAGGGGTATGCAATATTGGAATCTGTTCCAGACATATCTGAAGGCTGAAGGACCAGGTCCATATAGTTCCATGTCATACCCCTTTTGAATATGGATCCACAAAGGATCCCAACCTGATACATATCTGGGTGTATGAAAGGAGGGGGGAAGGATCCTTGTAACATACCTTTATGTCAATGGAATTCCTCGTTTCTTAGCAAGTCCTGTTCTTATACACTGCTAAGCGTTCCTGTTTCCCTTCTAAGTTCTTTCTCTCTTCTCAGCTTCAGATCAAGTACCATAGCTCTTTCTAACCTTCACAGAACTGATATCTTCCTTTCCAACTTATCTATGAGTTATATCATCGTTCTAGTAGGATAATGAGTTCCTAACCTTCTTGTAGTCAGCTGCCAAGTTCCTAACTTTCTAATGTCGTCTGATGCTCGTCTGTGATTTGCAACTCATTCAGATAAATATCGCCACTTCTAATTCCTTACATGTTTTTTTATGAACCAAAATCTTTGCATAATAGAGGCCTGACTTTTTAATGATTGGCTCCTCCAGAACCACACATCGGATTTCAAGCCTCTTTGCCAGGGCATTCACCATTTTCCCTGTAAAATCAACCCAAGTATCCACTTCCTCTTGTGTTAAGTATTTCGACACGTTTGGATTTAATTACATTGATGTTAAGGAAAACTGTAGCTGAACTGTTTTAGCTTTCACAACCTCATGAACTCACTTGTTTATGTCAGCACATGTTAATGAATGCCCATGATGATTCCAGTATGATATTTCATATTTCCTGTTGTGGCCATTGTCAGTATCTGTAGATTCTGTACCAACATGGCCATGGTTCATGTCATTTCCTCTTGTGGTCCTTCCTCACTACTTGCTTAGGTGAATGTGGTTCGTTATTATTTCTCTCGTGTATATCTAAATCCATCCTTCCATGCCAATTGTTTTGACAGGATCCATGCTTTTTAATGTTTACCTCAAATTGTGGTATGCTTTTCAATGTTTGCCTGAAATGTGGTAGGTAGGCCATGTAGGAAGTGTTTCTTCTCATTTGCCACTCATCTATTACCTTAAATATGGAATTGCAGGTAGTTTAGTTTTAAATATAGAGAATGAGAACTGAGATTGCGTTTAGAATATTGAAGACCATTGTTCTCGTGATATGGAGTCCATGTAAGTGTTGGAGGAGTGAAGTAAGAAGCTGTTTTTCATTTTGATTTTGAGTTGATTAAACTCAGGGCTCAAACACAACTTCCCACTTTTTAGGTGCTGAGTATCTTGGGAGGTTTTCACTAGCCGTATATAGCAAGGACATGGTTCTCATGTCCAAGGCCATGCTCCAAATAATTTTTCCTTGCAAGAAGATGAACAGAAAAAGCCCATTGGCTCATCGCTGTATCTTGAGGACAGAGGGGGCCCTACCTGTCTGGGTATTGGCTCATTGGCTGAAGCAATCAATCAACCTGGAAACTTTGCAGATGCCTAGAATCTCAAGGGCTCTTGAATCTGGATGGAACTGAGATTCAGTGAGAACATATTTTGTACTACAAGAAGAAGCCTGTAAAGAAAATGCACTGGACTTATTCTACTGGTTGTCTTATAGACAGCAATGGTCTGCAGTTTTGACTACAATGATTTATGTGCTGCAATCTGCATAGTTCATGAACTCAGAAAAGGAAAAGGAAAGTTCAAAGCCTACTCAGGTTGGGTAAGGATGTTTTTTGTGCTTGGAGAGTGGATTTTTGAAATTTTAGGAAAAAAAAAATAATAAAACATTTGCATAAAAATGAGATTTAATGAATTTCAAAAAGGAGAAAAAATGCAATACTACCGCATGAAAGAAGACTAATCCTGAGTTGGAGCAAGGGTAGAAGTATGCAATTTACATTGCAAAATTACAATAGGGACGAGATTACTAATAGTCTTGACTCTTAAGAACATTAAAACTCTCCAAATAAACTATTATAAAGAGTATGTAGAGCCTTTAACAGTGTGCTTTGGGGAAAACAAATCTATATTTAACGAAAGTCTAGTTCTAGTCTATTTTACATTTTGTGCATGATTTTCATTCATCTGTTTACACCAACCAATGGGAAAACTGGTGCACTTATTGTCTGATAGAAGCATGCACATAATAGTGTGTAGTTGTAGGAAGGATGGGTAAAATTTCTCCAGGTTAGCTAAGCTAACCAACCAAATTGAACTAAGCCATTCCAAAATGGATTATTTCACCTCACCATGCATTTTGGAATGGATTATTTAAAAAATGTTTTCATCATCCATTAAACAACTCCTATTGCAATGGAGCGTTGAAGTTGCCTTGATGGAATTGAACTAGAGACCATAATATGATGAACTTGCTGTGACAGATAAATAAGAAACACCTGTCCATATTATGATTGACATTATTTTTTCTTTGGGAAGTCTTTCTGGGATCAAGAGTTGCAGTATTGCATATGTTAATATACAGGTTTATTCGTTGTAGAAATATCCAGCTTTCGTGCCAGGTGCATTCGATGTCAAAATGAGTTGGCATGATAGAACAATTATGTACATATTTTGTTCTCGTGCCAACTCTTACTTATTTCTTTCTTCACAACCATACTATTTGGAGTGCTTGGCTTACTTTTTTAAGTTTATAAAAGAGTGCTAATTGAGGATTTTTTTTTTGGTAAGGTTATGAACAATTTGGAATCTCAAGGAAAGGGTCCCAGGATACTACGGATGAGCACTGCACAATTTTTTATGATAAAGAGAAGGTATGATGGTATATCATGCTTTTACATTAAAAAATGTATTAAAGTACAGTACTATGGAAAAAATCTGGCACTTGATATTTTTCTTATGCAAAGTCTGTAGATATGCAAGGGCCAGAGGTTACTTTTGTTTCTTCAATTTTGTGTACTACATCAATGTGATACTAATACTTTCATGGGTTTGCAGGTTGAGCGTATGGAGGGTGGGACCTTTTGGTTATCAGAGTCTCCATCTGTTCCTGGAAGCTCTTCATGGGGTGCAACAGTACCCAGTATTGCAACATGGGTGATATCCTTTTACAGTTTTGTAAACCAAAATTCTATTTTGGCTATTACTGAAGTGCATTCAGTCAGTGTTTTTGTAATTGGGGCTCTGTTTTAGCTGATTCTCCCTCAAAATTTTGTTGTTTACATTGACATAATTTCCACACATTTCAACTCAAAAGAGTTGAGCCACCTGGTTTTACTTTTCAAGTTGTGAACACGAACATGGATGAACTCAGTGCTCGTGCTCGAAGACGAGGTGCATTGCTGACATGGCAGCATATAGCATCTTTACCTCCTAGTTTACCTGTTGTTTATTGTGGGGGATTTAACACTCAAAAAGAATCAACTGCAGGGCGTTTCCTGCTAGGAAGATCAAGGTAGTAGTAATCTCATCCTGGTGCACTTAATAACGTGCATTTAGTGGCTTGTTATGTGATTATATAATTTCTGTTTTTGGATAAACTATGCTGTTCATTTTCAACATTTACAAATCTATATGACCAAATGGGCGATTACTTGATGTCTTCTCCATCTACATATGCTCATGTCAGCACCTACAACAGAATCCTAAGATTCTGACTACTCTAGTATTTGAAATTTTGTAAGATGGATTCCGCCCCAAAATATGTGAGGCACTCAGTTTCATTGTTTTAGTTTAATGCTTCTGTCTACTTCATGTATGATGTAAATTTAAAGACAATAACATCAATGTGAAATGCTCATACACAAGAAAGAAAACCAAAGAGCAAGCATCCAAGCACAATAGGAGAGTGCTGAACTGTACACATGCTGTATACTCTATATTGTGTTAGATTATATAGGAGTACAAAATTGGGGAGTGTGATTATCTTTGACCAAGTCCTCGAAAGGTACAAATATAAAATACAAGTGAGGTGAGTCATTATTTTAGACCAGTCTCATAAAAGACAAAAAAGCTAAGTGGAATATGTACAAGAGAGACAGCACAGATATGATAAATGTGTTAACACATCCACTAGACTACATCTCATCACCATCCAAACCCTTGATAGCTAAGTTTTAAACCTTTTGATACATACTTTTATTTAAATCCTATTGAATCATCATGCCTTATTTAGTCAAAGAACAAATAGAAATGAAAAGAAAACAACTTGCATCATGAAAACCATACTTTGAGGAGTTCTATGTGAAAACCTATGGTGCAATTGTGATTGTACTAGCTGAATATTGTAGCTGGTTCCTCTCTGGGGCATGGGCAGATGAGTTTTACACACTATGATACACACTGTTGTTGAAATCCAATTGAATCAGTATCCCTTTTTAGAAACATCTAGGAAATAAGAACAAGCAATATACAGCTTACATTATGGATGGTATCCTTTGAAAACAAATTTGCACCTGCTTTAGTAGACAAGGGCAGAAAATTCCTTTCTTTGGCTTCTGGGTTTGATTCATCAAGTTTACAAACAGTTATGCCTGTAACTGAAGGAGCTACTGATTCTTGCACCTGGACTCTTTAGCAAGTTAATGGAATAGAAGGTCAACAAGCAAGATTACGTGAAGGCCACTGATAATCTATCTCTGCATACCAAAGATTGGGTTCTGTCTTGGTGCATAGGATTCGAAGTTTCGAGATGTCCATACCCTGTTTGGAGTAGTCGATAACCGTTTTACAGAGGAAATGGTGGCCCATGTGAAAGTTATGTTTTGATGGCTAATTAGGAAAAAGGTTCAATGTGTGCTTGTTGAGATTATTGGCACTCTCCTTCATGATCTTTAGGTCCTGAAGGCTAAAAAACCCATTGAACCTTGCCATGTTAGTTGTCTGTTCATGTTTTTTTTGATGTTTTCTCATTTGAACAGGTGCTTTATGTTTCTCAGTTTTATTTGCAGGAAAGTTTTTTCCACCTCCTCTTGATGTGGTCATGACTCTTTATAAAAGGATTCTTCTTGTTTCAACTTCTCCTGGTAGAGATCTTTCCCTCAGATAGGTGCCTGGACCTATGAGAGGTTTGTGGGTGAGATTCCCATGGGACTCCACTAATTGGAGAGTTGGTTTATGCCTAAGAGAGGCAATCTACTCCTGTGATAGGTTGCTGATATGTTTTATTTCTGGTGGATCTGTCTGGTTGAGGTGTGTTCTAGAGTTTGCATGAATGACTAGTCTTGGTCTAAGAGAGCGGGACCAGTTAGAGGGCGTTTCCAACTTTACACCTTGGAAGTGCAAACTGCAGATGGTATTGGAGGAGGTTGAACTTTGGAGTTTTGTTGAGGGGAAGGCTACAGTCTCTATCGATCAGGTGCAGTTGGCCAAACACAACAAGAAGGCAGTGAAAGCAAAGAGAATCATTCTTGATTTTGTGAAGGACCCTTCGATCCCTCACATAACGGAGAAGAAGTCGGCCAAGGATATATATGATGCATTGATCACTCAGTATCAGAGTGTGAATATTTCTCGCAAAATGCTTGTGAGGAACAAGCTCATTGCAACACACGAGTGACACAAACATAG
Source organism: Picea mariana (assembly GCA_032191745.1). Classification (NCBI taxonomy): domain Eukaryota; kingdom Viridiplantae; phylum Streptophyta; class Pinopsida; order Pinales; family Pinaceae; genus Picea; species Picea mariana. The sequence goes on from JASDQU010737656.1 coordinate 38,467, forward strand.
TGGCTGACTACTTAAATGAAGATTGTGTTAGTTTTGTAGCTCGGTAGGTGTTTTAGCATGGCCCTAAGTGTCCTAAGCATGTTGATGGACACATTAAATACCCAGATCAACTTTATTTATTTTATCCTACGTTTTAACTTAGGAAAAATTAAAAAGTCACTTAAATGACTTTTTTCTTAGATTTTTGAAAAAGTCACTTTTCAGAAATTAATAATTCACAAAAGTGTATTTCTGGAGGCTTCTAGAAATCTCTTGAAAAAGTGAATTAGAGAGATAAACAGAAGAGTTGAGGGTGAGGGTGACACATTCTCATTTGTGAGAAGAGGAAGAGGGTGCTTGGGCAAGAGAAGGAGAGGGCAAGTAGCTGAGGAAGAGGGCGAGTTCTGAGCCAGACTTGGGCAGCCAGTGGAGGCCTAACCAGGGCCATACTGGGCAGCAGAGAGAGGCTGAACTCAGGTCACATACAACAGATTTCAGGAGGCCGAAAAAAGATGGGCCAAAAAATTGGGGCCAAAAAAATGTTGGGCCAAAAAAGCGGGGCTGAAAAAGAAGATCGAAAAAAGTAGGGCCGAAAAAGTAGGCCGAGTTTGCTGGGATGTTTTTGCTGAGCGAGTTAGGAAACTTGTTGAGGAAATTTTTGTAAGAAATTTTTGATTTTTTGTTGCTGTAAATTCTCTTGAAAGCCTATAATAGAAGCCCCTCTTTGCTGGTTTTCCCCACATTGGGGTTTCTAGGGAATTTCTGGTGTTGTCCATTTTATGTGTTTGGTTTTTTGTATGTGCTGTGCTTCTGCCGCCATTTTGGTTAAATAACTCAGCTGTAATATTTATGCATAATTTTCGGAGTTTATATCAACATTGATTAAATTCTGGTTAGATAAAATTATTGGCATAATATTCTGGTTACTGAGTTATAGGAAATTAACATGGTATCAGAGCTCAGCCTCTGAGTACAGAAGGAGCCAAGATACTTTGCTGTACAGACCAGTGAGTGAATCAACAAAGGAGGACGTGTGACCAGAAGTGTGTGGGAAACAGAGCAATAGACTCAAATGGCTACTGTAGGCTTAAGGTTTGAGGACAGGTTGGATGGTGCCTCGAATTTCTGTTCTTAGAGTGAGCGTGTTGCCTTGGTACTAGAGGAGAATGGATTGTTGGAAATTGCTGAAGGCAAAGTGGTAGCCCTTGCTGATCCAGTACAACTAGCAACTCACAATAAGAAAGATGTCAAGGCCAGGAGGATAATTGTGGATGGAGTCAAGGACCACATTATTCCTCATTTTTTTGGCAAGAAGACAGTGAAGGACATGTGGGAGGCCCCAGTGAAGTTGTACCAGTCTAACAACCAGAGCAGGAAGATGCTGCTCAGAGAGAAGCCGAGAAGCACGAAGATGGCCGAGGGAGAGTCGATGGTCACTTACCTCACAAAGTTCACTCAGATCAGAGATGAACTGACAGCTATGGGAGAGGCAGTGGACGAGATTGAGTTGGTGAGGACAACCTTGAATGGATTCACCTAGCAGTGGGAAGTTTTTGTCTGTGGAGTGGTGGCTCGGGAGAAGCTCACTGATTGGGAGAGATTATGGGATGACTTCATCTAGGAGGAGCTAAGACTTGATGCCACTCAGGCTAGCCAACCAAAGAGTGAAGAGGAAGAGAATGTGGCTCTTCATGCGAAGAAGGGCATTGGAGCAGGAGGTTCCAGAGACATGGGAAAAGTGAAATGCTTTGCATGTCACAAGACTGGCTACTATGCCATCCATTGTCCCAAGAAGAAGGAGGAGGTGGCAGAGGTTGCCGCCACAACATCCTATTGAGATGGACGCGTTTGCAGAGAAATTCGAGGATGAATTTTCTTTGGTCGCTTCTCTTTCGAGTAGTAGTGTTGCAGAGTTGGAGGATAGTGGGGTATGGTTCATGGACAATTGATCATCTCGCCATATGACGAGGATGAGGTTGGTGTTCCTTAGTAATTTAGAGACGGGCTCAGACTCGCATGTGGGTAGTGGGGTCGACACCATGCATGCAGTGAAGGGGGTTGGATGCGTCAGATTCCAACTAGAGTCAGGTGGTTCTCTGGAGGTGGCCAGGGTGTTGTATGTTCAAGAGATGAAGGTCAATTTGCTCTCTGTGGCAACTCTGGAGGATATGGGGTATGTAGTGATGTTCAAGGATGGACAAGTGTTCATACGTGTAGAGGGAGAAAATACCCAGGATGCAACAATGAGGCTTGGCATCAAAGAAGATATGATGTACAAGGTGCTGGGACAACCTGTAGTGGCGTCCAAGGGGATCAGAGATCAATGTCAGTGGTAGAGTGGCTTCATCCAAGACTGCCAAATCTGTCAGTTGGTATGACCTGACATTGATGGAGGAGCCGAGTAGGACATAAAATCAGAGTGCAGCGGAGGTAGCTGGGATGTCTTCTAGTTCAGAGAGAGCAACTATAACAACAAAAAATTTGATGGGATCAGAGATTGATCCAGGTGGACACACCTCCCTCGCTAAGAGGGAGTGTTAGTTTTGTAGCTCTGTAGGTGTCTCAACATGGGCCTAAGTGTCCTAGGCACGTTGATGGACACATTAAATACCCAGATCAACTTTATTTATTTTATCCTAAGTTTTAACTTAGGAAAAATTAAAAAGTCACTTACTTGACTTTTTTCTCAGATTTATGAAAAAGTCACTTTTCATAAATTAATAATTCACAAAAGTGTATTTCTGGAGGCTTCTAGAAGTCTCTTGAAAAAGTGAATTAGAGAGATAAATAGAAGGGCTGAGGGTGAGAGGGACACATTCTCATTTGTGAGAAGAGGAAGAGGGTGCTTGGGAAAGAGAGGGAGAGGGAAAGTAGTTGAGGAAGAGGGTGAGTTCTGGGCTAGACTTGGGCCTCTAGTGGAGGCTGAACCAGGGCCATACTGGGCAGCAGAGAGAGGCCGAACTCAGGCCACATACAACAGATTTCAGGAGGCTGATTTTTCAAGGGCGAAAAAGCAGGGATGGAAAGCAGACCAAAAAAGCAGGGTCGAGTTTGCTGGGTTGTTTTTGCTGAGCAAGTGAGGAAACTTGCTGAGAAAATTTCTGTAAGAAATTTCTAATTTTCTGCTGCTGTAAATTTTCCTGAAAGCCCATAATAGAAGCCCCTCTTTGTTGGTTTTCCCCACACCGGGGTTTCCAGTGTATTTTTGGTGTTGTCCATTTTATGTGTTTGGTTTTCTGTATGTGCTTTTGCTGCTTTTTTGGTTAAATGACTCAACTGTAATATTTATGCATAACTTTTTGACTTTATATCAACATTGATAAAATTCTGGTAAGATAAAATTATTGGCATAATATTCTGGTTGCTGAGTTATAGGAAATTAACAGATTGCTGAGTTGAGAGATCAACTTGCAACAATTGGGATGAAGGTTTAGGATGTGGAATTGGTGCCCATAGCACTAAATGGAATTTCCGCACCTTTGGAATCTTTTTTCCAAGGTGTCTGTGCTTACGAGAAGATGCCCACCTTTGAGAAACTTTGGGGACAACTTTGTCCAGGAGGTGACATGGCAAGAGGTAGTTGTAGTGAGAGTGGATGAGATCTAGAATATAGCCCTTATTGGGAAGGTGAGGAGAGGAGGTAAGAAAGGAGGATACGAGAGGGGTAAGGAGGAAGAATCATACTCTTTAAATCAAGGGAAGAAAGACTCGAGTCATGTGAAATGCTTCAAATGCCGTAAGATAGAACTCTATGCATCTCAGTGTTTGAGAGGAAGAAAGCTAAGGAATAATAGAATTAGTTTGTAGGGAGTGCAAGAGATTCAACGAGAGTGGATGAGTTAGCATCAAAGCTTAAGACAACTTCCTTTATGGCTTCGTGCCTTTCCACTAACACCATTTTTGGTTTAGGGTGGTATGTGGATAATGGAGCATCCAAATACATGACCTTCAACGAGAAGGCTTTTTGCAAACTTCAAGAATGTGAGGATGGCATACAAGTGGCATTCGTTGACGATGCCACATTTCTATTTACTGGAATGGGCTCTATGTCTTTCCACATGCCTTTAGGTGATGTTCTAGAGTTGCATGATGTCTTGTATGTTCTTGGTTTGACTAAGAATCTTCTTTCAATTTCGTGCATGACATATTTGCAGTGTGTGGCGGAGTTTGATGATCAACAAGTCATCATTGGAAATCGTAGCCATGAACTTGGTTGAGTTTTGGCCAAAGGAGTTCAAGAAGGTGGCCTTTATAGGATGCCAATAGATCTAATGAAGCATGATGCTTTAGTGCATGACAGTGATAACTTGTGCAAGCTATGGCACAAATGATTTGGTCATTTGCACTATGGAGCACTTATGCTCTTGAAGGACATGGTGTAGGGATTGTCAAACTTCAAGATATAGAAGATAGGAGTGTGCAAGGGTTGTGCACTTGACATGCATGCCAAAATTGCTTTCCCTAGCAGTGAGCACAGATCAAGAGAGATTCTTGTTCTGATTCATTTAGATGTATGTGTACTGATGTCTTCGACTTCTTTGATAGGTAGTCTGTACTGTCTCTTTCATTGATGATTCTTGAATAAAAATTTGGATTTACCTTATTTAGACTAAGGATGAAGTTTTTTTTTGAAGAGTTCAAGACCTTGGTCAAGAATTAGACTAGGAAGAAGATCAAAGTATTGAGGTCCAACAATGGAGGAGAGTACACCTCCAAGGACTTTGATGCCTTTTGTAGGGATGTAGGGATCAAGAGGGAGTTGAAAATGCCTTACAACCTGCAACATAATGGGTTGCAGAGAGGAAGAACTGGTCCATCATAGAGACAACCAAAGCTATGATCCATGACATGGATTTGCCCGTTTGTCTGTGGGCAGAGGCATGCGATATAGTTGTATACATTCTGAACCAATGTCTTGACGGGATATTGAAGGACAACACACTAGAAGGAGCCTTTACTAGCGAGAAACCTCATGTATTACATTTTGAGTTTTTGGTTACCTTGTTTATATTCACGTGCTTGATGAGAAGAGGACTAAACTTGAACCCTTGAGCAACGAGGGTATTTTTGTTGGTCTTAGTGAGACCTCCAAGAATTACTAGATCTATCTTCCAGCACAATGAAGACCGTGGTCACTTGAGATGTTAAATTTGATGAAGATGGATGGTCCTCTAAGTCTTAGGAGCCTCCCACGGAGGTTGAGGGAGAAAATCTTGCTATCCCATAGGCTGGTTAGAAAGAAAAGAAATCAAATTTAGGTTAGCAATGCTTGAGTGAAGGAATAGAGGCCTCTTTACCATCTAGTTTAGCTAGGAAGTTGAGATGGCTTACCCAGACCTTGCAAGAGGCACATAAGCAAGTGGGAACACCCACCTCTTCATTCTGGGTGAGTCACCCCCTTAAAAAGGTTTCCCACTTATGTTTCACTGGTGTCTTCTATCATTGATACAAGCCTTCTAGCAGTGAGGAAGCAACTGAAGAAGAAGTATGATGAGATGCTATGGAGGAGTATGATGTGTGGGAGACAGTTCTAAAACTTACTGTGGACTTAGTGGTTGATTTTGAGCATGCAGTTAATGAGATGATTTTGAAGGTTTGAGATGCAAAGGTAGTAACTTGGTTTGGTGGAGAGTCCCTTTTTCACAACAAGGGAGTGTTAGTTTTACTTGTTGCTTCAAAATGTTCTATTTTAGCAACAACGCTTCCAATGGATCTGATTTGTCTTGATTCCTATGCAGATTGCAGTGATGAGAAGATCTGTACTAGCTTTGATCCTTATGCAGATATGATGAGGGTGCACTAGTTAAGGTGCATTCGATAGGTGCAATGGTTTATAGACGTGTGGTTAGGGCACATGCATGCATGCCCCATATTTAGAAGTGCTTTCTTTATCTCTAGTTTAGCTACAGTTCTAATTTTAGTAAAGTGCATGGCATTAGGGAGTTCTATAATTAGACTGGGCATTATTTCCAAGGTAGGAAGTGTTACCTCCCCAACTTGCACTTAATGATAAAAACCCTAATCCACAAGGTGCAACCCGAGAGGGAACTACTAGGACGATCACTATTGTCCCTTAAGCAATCTGTTATCACATGATTTGTACTTATGCAAAGCTCAACTTAAGACTTCCAAATCTTGCGTAACTATGGAAGATCCTACCACTGTCACCTTAGTAAGAAATTCCCTCGTTTTAGTGATGGAGGAGGTCCACCACAAGGGAGGCTTCCTTGGTGAACTCAAGGGATCAAATAGCAAGTATTGATCTAAGCCTACCACCCCCTCTCTTGATCACCGAAAGATTGGTCTAGGTCAAGGAAAGATAAGAGGTGTGAAGTTGTTTGAGTACCTGCCTGGAACAAGATCACTATGCAGCATATATGTAAGAATTTCCAAGCTAAATTATGTAAAAATAACCTCTTATGACACTGGACAAGAAAAGTTGCAATGGCTGATACAAATTTGCAGCAGTAAACAATTAAATGACAACAGTAAATGATTTGTAACAACAGTGACAATTAATGCTCAGAAATGCAACACTTGACCATGACAACTTATCATACATCCACTAGAACATTATCCAATTGTTAGATGCAATTTCTGAGTGAGTTAGGCCACCTTTACAAGAGTGTATACAACAAATTAGAGTGTTTTCAGATGGCTGTAGCAAACTTTTTAAAACAGTAGCAAGAAAATTAGTGAGTTTGTCAATGTTAGTGTTAGTAAAGTTAGTAGAGAGCTTGAGAGTGTTGAAAGAAAGAGTTTCTTAACCAATTCTCAAGAGAGCTACTTCTTAGATCAGTGCCTTTATTGGGTTATGGAGTCTTATAAAAGCAAATGCAACTAAGTTTGAAGATTGATCTAATTGTAACCAAGAGGTAGGATTCAAGCCCTAAGGTGCAATCACATTTGGGCCTTAGGCTTTGAATCTCGAGGAGGAGAATTTGTAGGGTGTGTTGCCGTCCTAATACACACTTGCAAACGTGAGCAAAGTCCAGCTCACTTAGTGTGTCCTTGGAGGCACAATGCCTAGGTTCTCAGTCCACACTGTCACCTTGACTGGAACCTCTTCCTTCTAGGCTTACTCCTAGGGAAGCCAAGGGGGGTAGACCCTAGTTACATGTTCTAGGAGTTGGTTTTAATTGGTTAAAAGCTAAGGGGGAAAACTAGCCTAAGATGCTAAGGCAGCAAATGCAAAGTGCAAGTCTATCTATATGTCAATCAACCCTTTCCCTAAGTCAACTATGACTAGTGCCTAAGGTTGGGCAATGGGGTCAACTATGTTTGAGGGTGTTTAATTACAAAGTGTTTACAAGTGAAATAAGTTAGACTACCCACAACTTAAAGATTACAATTACTTACAAAAGAATTAAAAATGTTACAATGATTACACAAGATACAAATAGATACAAAGATACAAGAAAATCAAAGTGAGATCAATACATGAGCCAAGCATGCCCCAATAGCACTTACTCTATTGGACCGCTTTTCAATGGCAACCATAAAAGCACTCAAGACTCAAGAAGGTGATGCCTCCCCAAGTGGGATACTCAACCCCTTATTGAATCACACCACAAGAGCAAATAAACCAAAAGATATAACAATGTTTAATTCATATGCTTATAAAGACATGAAACATTAAAGACATAAACCATGTAGCTGCAATAAGGATTGTAAAGATGATATTATTATCAATGTGTATTCCTACACATACATCTAAAGCCCCCCAACACACAAGGATTTTCTATGCAACTAGATGTTTAAGGAGTTTCTTAAGAGTTGGATAAATTTTATTTCCCTCCCCCTAAACTATGTTGGGGCTTTAAGCTTCCTCCTCCCTTGGCCAAATGACTACCGGGTGCTCAAGATAGTAAGGCAACGAGGCCCACCCTAGCTTCCCAGGTCAGCCCTGACAGTAAGAGTACTTCCCGGAAAGGATCCCCTTAAGGATCACGGGACGGTCCCCCGCCACTTCCTTCCGTTGTTTTCCTCAAACCCGTTTTAGATGGTGGAGATGGCTGAATAAAGCTATCCTAAGTGTCTAAAATGTTATTATGACTCTCGGGTGAGTCTTTAGGTGTGTTTGGTTGATTTTAGAAGTGTTTTAGATGCCCAAAATTGACGTTTTTAGCCCAAAACCGAAACTGAAGTTGCCGTTATGAGTGTGCTTGCAAGATGTAAAAATGATAACCATAAACACATCTAAAGCATCAATGGAAAGTTGCAAGATACATGTCATTCATTTACTTAGCCACATGTGAAGATAAAACTTGAAATAAAAAACAAGTAAATGACAAGAACAACTTGTCAACAAGTATAGCAAAATGAGACAAAATGAGATCACTTAACCAAGTGAAAATGAGATCACTTAACCATGTGTGTTATTGCTTATGAAAGATATGTTAAGTGAAAGAAAGCTTGCTGAAAAGATAAATGATACCATACACCATTCACATGTCCATGAGGAGCTTTGCAACTTAAATGAAAAAGCATGAAAAGTTGAAAAACATAAGTTGCTCAAAATGTATTACCAATTAAGTATAGATGTGTGTTATGTTTAGTTATGCCAATACTTAGATAACATGTGAAAACTTAAAGCATGCAAATGAAACTTAGATAACCACAACTTGAATTAAGATTAACAATATGTGTGAGGATCTATCTCTAGAATATTTTAGAACATATAAGCAAATTAGATCATCAAAATGAAAGTTTTCCTTTAAGCCTCACGATTTTGGGGATTACTCTCCCAAGGTGTAGGCAACTAACTATTAAACAAAACTTGAAATGGAAATGGACAAACCACTCACAATGGCCAAGGTGGAGGCAAGCCTACCATTTTTGGCCAAAGAGGGTTGTAAACAAATAAAAAATTGCTGAAAATTAAAAGACTAAACTAGCCCAACGATTTTGGGGGGTTGGCTTGGCCAATCACACTCCCAAGGTGTAGGCAATGTATTGTTAGTTTATAATGATACAAGAAAAATCAATGAAAGAGAAGAAGAAAACATGAATTTACAAGAGGAAAGGTAAGAAAATCGTTACCCAACCAAGGAAGGTTCTTGGGGAAGTCTTGAGGACGAATTTGGGCAGCGTTTCCCCTTGTTTCTGGTAAGAACCTGCAAAAACCAGCAAGCAAAGGCTTGCTGGAAATGTTGCAAAACACACACAAATGTCAAGAAAATTTTCTGTTTTTACACAAAAAATTTTCACATGAAATCTCCAAGTGAAAGTAAATATTTTTGACCTATCTAAGAGGGTTAGAAATCTGAAATACTAATGGAATGTGTGCAGAAAATAAGAGATTAAGTAAGCTAGGAGTGTGAGAAGGTTTTGAGGGTAGGCTCGTTCTTGATGCTATCCCAACAATCCCTTTGAAGCAACCTGCAAAACTCAAAGCAAGAAGTGAAGCATGGAAATAGATAACAAGCTTGAATAGACTAACAATATGAAATACTTCAAACCCTTAGCTATCCAACAAGTATAAACCAACAAAAATACTCTTTGTTAATCTACTCTAGTAAAATACTTTACCAAAGATCTACTCACTACCACACAAAAAAAACTTGAACAATACAAAGTCACCTCATGTGCAAGAAAACAACCAGAATACTCTTGGTGTTTTCAAAATCCTCCAAAGCTTTATTAATCAAATATGAGAGTATTGGAGAAATACTTGCTCCAAGACTCTCAAGAGCAATGAGTGAGATGGTAAGATGGCAAGAGCAAGAGAGTGAGAGTGAGGTGAAATTTCAGCATAGTAACACTAACTCAAAGAATGGTGAGTTGGGAGTGAGGAGAGGGATCTATTTATACTTGGAGAGGCAAACCTACCTCTCTTGGATCAATGCCAAGTGTCCACCACCAAGCATAAGAGTAGATCTCAAGGCTAGGGCACACCATCTAGGGTTTGAAAGCTAGATCTAGGGTGTAGAAAAATG
>JASDQU010737656.1:48601-93662 GCA_032191745.1 Picea mariana
GGTGATGTGGGGGTCAAAGGGAGTCATAACTTATGAGAGGGGGCCCCAAATAAGTCACATCACCTCCACCAAGGAAAAACGTCAATCCCCCTAGGGGGCCATGATTTTTGAGTGTAGAAGGTGGGTAAGGGGTTAGAATAGGTTGGAAAAGGTTGGGAGGGTTAGGTAAAGTCTAATCTTGCTCTTTTCCACCTTCAAACTAACCCATTAACTCTTTTTTACAAAAATTACAAAAATGACTTAGCAATTAAAATTGCTGTTTTGACTGACTTTGACTCCGGGTGGACAAATGCATAGCAAACTTTGTCCGACTGAGCTGAAACTTGGTCCATGGGTGTAGGGGGTGCTATTCCATTTCTTTTGAGCACAAATACCCCTATCAAAAGCCCAAAGACCCAGTTTTTACAATATTTGCTCAAAATCATTTAATTAATTAAATAATTAAAATTCCAACCTTAGGAAAATTAATTAAATTTAATTAATTAAAAAAAACCTATCTAGACTCGACGAAATTCCGCGAAACTTTCTACACAGTCTGGCATGGTCATTTACATCATTCCTAAACAAAAGCTACCAAAGGATGAGACCATTAGAACGCCGTTCACCACTTTGGAGGAATTATTGCATACGTGAAGGAAAAACTCATGGGAAATCAACCAGGCTGAAAAGCCCAGTTGACAACCTGAGGATAAAAAACCCTCGGTGAAAAGAACTCTCCCAATGAAAACATCCCAAGGTACCTGACCTAACTATGATCCATGCAGACTTATTACATTATTAACCCACGCAGGGGTGCGGAAATTTCAATTACAAAATCTAGTGCTGGAGCATAAAATGCCCAAGTAGAACCAATACTGTCTTCAACATACTTGCATTTGGTGATGCATATCTTCATGGCACATGAGTTGACCCCCTAGCTGAATAGGCGGTCAACAGGGTGCAAGCATGTTTGGGCCCTAGAAATCATTCCTCCCTTCTTGTAGCTTCAACTAGGTTCTGACACACCATACCCAAAGCCTGTTTATTTCCCTCTGTTAACATCTGAGTTAGACCCTGTCCTTTGACTAGTTTAGTGGGTTTAATCTCTAAGTCATATTCTTGAATTTGTGATACCCACTTTCCTCTCCTAAGCAATTGTGCTGAGCCAAAATGTCTTTAATTGTCGAGTGAGGTACATACCTTGTAATGTCCCCTTCCAATTGATCATGATGTAGGATGACTTAGTAGCCTATACGACTCCTGTAGGCTATAGTGACCAGGGAAAAGGGAGTCACGAAGGTTTATTTGGGGTTGCTAGGTCAAAAGGATGACAAATCCAAAAGTGACATTAAATAAAAATAGATAATTTTTGTTTAAATGCAAATTGGAGGGAAAATAAAGTAAGAGCTTGATTTGGTAAAAAAGGGGACAGTTCTAGAAGGTCCGGAGAAAGGATAAACATAGGGCTCTTGGAGCCATTGTTTCGTTGGGGTTTAGCAAAACCATTCAACCATTACAATTTAGTTTCAGTGGTGCAATATCCACCCTAGCTAGACAAGAGGGATCCATCCAGGGTCTCCATTGGAGCTTTAGATTGAGATTTACTTGGAGCTAGATGAGTATCAACTTGCGCAGGGAATTTTGCGAAGATTGCCGGAGGAGGTTGATCTCAGAATCTGCAGGTAAGGAGGGTTTTGGAAAGCTTATCAGAGACACCCTCGCTTGTTGAAGATGATCGACCCGCGAGGCCCTGCTAGACGACCAACCTTGTCCCGTGAGGGCCTTAGCAGACTGGAGATTGCTACAAGAGGGTTTTGGGAGGAAGATTCGTTGGTTGAATGCTAGGGGACCCGCGAGGCCCCGCTTGTTGTCCAGCCTCATTACGCAAGGATCTTAGTAAGAGAGGGTTTGGTGATTGTAGTAGTGCGTTCTGGATCAGATCTGTGAAAGCTACAGTGGATTACCGGGCCGTTTACAGAATAGACAGTGCTAGAGAAGATTGTTGGAGGGCTATGAGAGCTTTGGAGCAGTTGGCATCATCCCAGGTTTTCCGTTTGAGTTGTTTTCTGTTAGTGGACATTGCCACTGCCTTGCAACCATTAGACTTGTGTGTTTAGGAGTATTTTGTAGTTGTTATAACAACCATTAGAGATCTTTGTATTGTTGTGACTTGGGGGTTTCAAATCATAATAAGATGCCATTGTTAGCTTATCTATTTTCTATGTAATGGATGCATGCAATATGTTTGACAATATTCCTATCCTTGAAACATATGCAAACTGTGTATAAGAAGTCAACAACAACATTAATGCAAGTGTTTGACAAATTTATACAAAGAGAAACTACAATTTTTGGACAGTAAACATAATATATCACCCCATCCTAGTTGGGGACATTACAGTGGTATCAGAGCTCGTGATTCTACTAGCTTGTGACTGCATTAATGCCTATAGGAAGAAAGGGCGTGGAGGATAGCCCTTTCGAACATCACCAGAAAGAGAAAGAGAAGCATACCAAACAGAGCCAGAAGGAGACATGGGGGATCACGGTGAGGACAAGACATTACAACTGTTGAAGTCCATAGTCGAGGGACAATGACAGATGGCTATCGAGCAATGACAATTTACGCAACTCATGACACAGTTCCTTACAAGCACCCAAGTGAATCAAAATCACGGGGGCTCCAATTGGAACCCTTTCAAGGGCAGCCATAGGGGAGGTGGGACTTATGTAGAAGGTAGCAATAACCATACCCCAACTCAGGGTAGGAGCGTAAAGATCCCCATGCACCTATTACCACAATTCTTGGCAGGGCAACCTACATGAGCCTAGGAGCAGCCGGGCCAGGAGCTTGATATTAACTCCTACAGGGAGTACGAGACGACGTATGAAGATATCTAGGAGAAATTGTCCTATGAGGATTTCTACAGCCTCAAACAGAGGAATAGACCTAGGGTAGCGCATAACCAACAAAACTTTGATCTCATGGGCAAGGTGGACAGGTTGACAATCCCATCTTTTGACGGGTCTGCCAAGAGCTCAACCAGAGCATGGGTGTAGAAGTTGGATACTTACCTCCAGCTTAACCTAATGACCGAGGCAGAAGCCATTAAGTATGCCACCCTTCATTTGGAATGAGAAGCCCACGAGTGGTGGTATCATGGGTTGGTAACATTAGGGAATGCCAACATCATTTCATATGTGGACTTTACTCAGGGATTGATGGACAGGTTCGACAACAAGGATCCTGAATCCACTTCAGGGAGTTGGCATAGTTGAAGCAGATAGGTGCACCGGATGCATACATCATAGATTTTCAGAGGATGGAAGTCATGGTGATAGATATATCTCAACCACAGTTGGTGATGTTGTTCACGGAGGGTCTAGCTGAGCCCCTAAGAGGATGGGTGAAGGCCTTTAGACCAACCACACTACAAGATGCCATCTTAAAGGTTCAGGGTATGGCAGACATAACATCGAAGAAGGCACCGGTAAAACCCTTTATTCTACAGAAGGGTCAGGCGACAGAGCTTCCTCAGAAGACATGGACGGGGAAGGACAAGATGTATGAGGAGACTCAAAGAGAATTGAGGAGGAAGAAGCTTTGCTATAGTTGCAAAGAACCTTGGGAGTTGGGCCACCGATGTATGGGCAAAGGAAAGGTCCATTATATTGAGGTACTTTCCGACGAAGAAGCTGATAATGAGGAAGAGACCCACCACATACAGGGTAGTGGACAAAGCAGTGATGAGACACCACACCTCGAGATTACAAAGTAGGTGCCATTGTAGTAGGGGTTCAAAGGAGTGACCATTGCCACACTTTCAAGAGTCCCTAGGTACTGTACATTCAGGATCAGAGGTCTTTTGCAGGGGCAGAGGGTCACTGCACTGATCGATGGTGGGTCCACCTACAACTTCATCGATGCGACACTTATCGCTAGGAGGCAAATCCCTACCGAAGAATTTGAGGGGTTCAATGTGGTAGTAGCCGATGGGTACAACATGACGTGTACTCAGAGGATCAGGGGATTGAAAGTAACATTGGGTAACTATACGTTGACTGATGATTTTATGTCATAGATTTGGTGGACACTCATGTGGTGCCAGAAGTTCAGCGGTTGTACTCGTTGGGAGATATCCACATGAACTATCAAGACATGAGTATGAAGTTCAAGGACAAAGTGGACAACGAATCATCCTGAGAGGTGTGTCGACAATTGCCCCCAGGATCATGTCTAACCAATGCATGGAGGCCCTATTTAGACACAAGTACATATCTTATGCAACATAGTGCTTGATCACCATGGAGAAACCATCACATGATTGCCAACACTACCATGTGAACATCCAGGCATTGCTTGGAAAGCATGACAGAGTATTTGGACCATTACTAGCAGGGAGACCACTTGATAGGGGATTTGAGCATGTCATTGAGCTAGAAGAGGGGTCGAAGACCATGATCACCACAGCATACAAGCACTCGAAGAAGTTCAAGGAAGAAATAGAAAAGGCCATAAAGGAGTTGCTGGAGATGGGGCACATTAGGTCTAGTTCTAGTCCCTTCGCTTCTTCCGTAGTACTGGTAAAGAAGGATGGCATGATGAGAATGTGCATCAACTACAAGGCGCTGAACAAGAAGACCATCAAGAACCGGTACCCGATACCTAGGATTGACGAGTTGATAGATGAGTTGCATGGGGCGGTGTAATTCTTGAAGATTGATCTTCGATCAGGGTACCATCATATTTGGGTCAGAGAGGAGGACATCCACAAGACAACCTTCAGATGTCACTATGGGCACTATGAGTTTCTAGTCATGCCCTTCGAGCTGACTAATGCACCTGCTACCTTCCAGTCATGTATGAACCATATCTTCAACAAGCAGTTGAGGAAATTCTTCCTGGAGTTCTTTGATGATCTTATGATCTACAACAGGTCTTGGGAGGAACATATAAAGCATGTGGACGAGATTCTCACTATTATGGAGGAGCAGTCGCTTTTTGCCAAAGAGGCAAAGTGCGAGTTTGGGTTGACAAAGATCTCTATCTAGGGCACGTGATTGGTGTTGAGGGAGTAAAGGTGCATCAGGAGAAGATCCAGACGATCTTAGATTTGCCCGACCCCAGATCACTCACAGTGCTGGGAGGATTCTTCGGGACATGCAACTATTATAGGTGCTTTGTTAAAGGATTTTCATAATTGGTTGCGCCATTGACAGACCTCACCAAGAAGGGTGCATTCTGATGGTCAGAGGACGCATAGGTAGCATTTGACAGAATGAAGAGGGTGATGAGCACTTGCCCAATATTAGCACTCCCAGATTTCACACAGCGTTTTGTCTTGGAGTGTGATGCATTCGATGAGGGGAAAGGAGCGATGTTGATGTAGAACCAACACCCGATAGCTTTCAAAAGTAGAAAGATGAGAGAGCTAGGAAAGTTCTATCCGATCTTATGATAAGGAGATGTTGGCCATCATGCATGCACTGGCCAAGTTCAGACAGTACTGGGTGGGAGGACACTTTGTGGTTAGGACTGACCACAACAGCCTGAGATACTTCTTGGAGTAGCGGGACCTGAACGAGAGGCAACAAAAATGGGTGAGCAAGGTGTAGGCATATGATTTCGACATTGAGTATGTAAAGGGCAAGAAGAACATAGTTGTTGACACCTTATCCAAGAGACCTACAACCTTCTCCATGACAGAGATCTCAATAGATTGGAAGTCCATTCTCTTGGTGGAATACTCCAAGAATACATTTACCTGTGATTTGATGGAGGGCATTATTTAGGATGACAGGTATAGGGTAGTGGATAACATCATCTACTACAAAGACAAGATCTATCTTGTACTCCAGTCCACACTCAAGGATAAGATTATGAGGGTAGTACATGACGCACCACTGGCAGGGCACTCGAGATATCTGAAGACCTACAGGTAGGTGAGGGAGAGATTCTCTTGGAAAGGTCTCAAGGAGGATGTGCTTTGGTTTGTGAGGGAGTGCATGAATTGTCAACAGAACAAGTCCGAGTTTACACATCTTGTAGGCGTGCTTCAGTCGTTGCCTATTTCAGAGCAGAAGTGGGAGAGCATTTCCATGGATTTCATTACAGGGTTACCGAAGGTACAGGGCAGGGACTGTATCTATGTGGTGGTGGACAGGTTGACCAAGTATGCACACTTCTTTGCCATCCCTTCAGAGTATAGTTCATCTCAGGTGGCAGACATTTTCTTTAGGGAGGTGTTCAGGCTGCGTGGTCTTCCGAGATACATAGTCAATGACTAAGACAACAAGTTCCTCAATGCATTTTGGCAGGAGCTGTTCAGGTTATCAAGGACAGAGTTGACACCTAGCACCAACTATCATCCTCAGACAGATGGGCAGACAAAGATCATGAACAAGTGGATTGAGGGATATTTGTGGAATTATGTGTCAGGGTAGCAGAGGGCGTGGATAAAGTGGCTGCATCTCAGGGAGCATTGTTATAACACCACTTATCACATGTTCATTGGGATGAGTCCATTCAGGGCATTGTATGGCTACGATGTCCCATCATTTGTGGATTTGGCATTTGGGAAGAGCAGGGCTCCCAAGGCCAAAGATTGGTTGCAGGAGAGCCAGAACATCTTGAGAGTCTTGAAGGAGAACTTACAGGTCGCCCAGAATCAGTAGAAGATATATGCAGATAGCCACAGGACGGAGCGCAACTTTGAGGTTGGGGACTTAGTCTTTCTCAGGTTGCAGCCTTACAGTCAGTCTTCATTGAAGAAGAATGGCGCAGAGAAGCTGAAGCCTCGCTTCTATGGACCCTACAGGGTGAGCAGGAGAGTCAGAGAGGTAGCATATGAGTTGGCGTTACCAGGGTAGCAAGTTCCACAACGTCTTCCACGTATCCTGCCTCAAGAAGACATTGGGACAACAGGTCACCACTTCAGCAGATTTTCTTCCACTAGATGAGGAAGGGTAGTTGGTTTTGACTGTCGAGAAGATTGTTGATGTCAGGGAGTAGAGGCTAAGAAACAGAGTCATTAGTCATTCGAGAGTACTTGGTCGTATGGAGAGGATTGCCTACAAAGGATGCCACTTGGGAGGGAGAGCAGATCTTACAACACCCTGATCTGGAGTTGCTTGAGGACCAACAATCTTGGGAAGGGATGACTATAATGTCCCCTTCCAATTGATCAAGACGGAGGATGACTTAGTAGCCTATACGAATCTCGTAGGCTATAGTGAGCACGGAAAAGGGAGTCATGGAGGCTTATTTGGTGTCGCTAGGTCAAAAGGATGACAAATCCTAAAGTGACATTAAATAAAAATAAATAATTTTGAGTAAATGAAAATTGGAGGGAAAATAAAGTAAGGGCTTGATTTGGTCAAAAAGGGGAAAGTTCTAGAAGGCCCGAAGAAGGGATAAATAGAGGGTAACACTTCACTTTGGCATTATGAATTGACATCTCATTTTGGAGAGCTCTTGGAGCCATTGTTTTGTTGGGGTTAGCAAAACCCTTCCACCATTGGAGTTTAGTTTCAGTGGTGCAATATCCACCCTAGCTAGACAAGAGGGGATCCACACAAGGTCTCCATTGGAGCTTTAGATTGAGGTTTACTCGGAGATGGAGGAGTATTAGCTTGCACAAGGAATTTTGCGAAGTTTGCCGTAGGTCGATCCCAAAATCTGCAGGTATAGGAGGTTTTCAAAAAGCTTATTAGAGACACCCTTGCTTGTTGAAGACAATCGTCTCGCGATGGGTCTTAGCAGAATAAAGATTGCTACAGGAGGGTTTAGGGAGAAAGACTTGCTGGTTGAATGCCAGGGGACTCGCGAGGCCTCGCTTGTTGTCTAGCCTCGTCACATGATGATCTCGGTAAGAGAGGGTTTGGTGATTGCAGTAGTTCGTTCTAGATCAGATCTGTGAGAGCTACAATGGACTATCGGGCCGTTTGCAGAATAGACATTGCTGGAGCAGATTGTTGGAGGGCTAGGAGAGCTTTGGAGCAGTTGGTATCATCCCAGGTTTTTTGATTGAGTTGTTTTTTGTTAATGGACATTGTAGCTATCTTGCAACCATTAGACCTGTGTGTTTAGGAGTATTTTGCAGCTATTATTACAACCATTAGAGATCTTTGTATTGTTGTGATTTGGGGGTTTCAAACCATAATAAGTGCCATTGTTAGCTTCTCTAGATGATCGTCCCGTGATGGGCCTTGGTAGATTGAAGATTGCTACAGGAGGGTTTCGGGAGGAAGACTCGTTGGTTAAACACCAGGGGACTCACGAGGCCTTGCTTGTTGTCCAGCCTCGTCATGCGAGGATCTTGGTAAGAGAGGGTTTGGTGATTGCAATAGTCTGTTCTGGACCAGATCCCTGAGAGCTATAGTGGACTACTGGGCCGTTTGCAGAATAGACAGGGCTGGAGCAGAATGTTGGATGGCTAGGAGAGCTTTGGAGCAATGGGCATCATCCCAGGTTTTTTGTTTGAGTTGTTTTCTGTTAGTGGACATTGCAGCTACCTTGCAGCCATTAGACGTGTGTTTAGGAGTATTTTGCAGCTATTATTACAACCATTAGAGATCTTTGTATTGTTGTGATTTGGGGGTTTCAAACCATAATAAGATGCTATTGTTAGCTTCTCTATTTTCTGTGTAATGGATGCATGCAATATGTTTGACAATATTCCTATCCTTGAAACATATGCAAGTTGTGTATAAGAAGTTAGCAACAACATTAATGCAAGTGCTTGACAAATTTATACAAAGAGAAACTATAATTTTTGGACAGTAAACATAGTATACCACCCAAGCCTAGTTGGGGACATTACATACCCCACTATTTTTGAATAATCCACAGAGTCTGAAGTGCTTAAGAGACTTAACTAAGGCATATGCTTGCTTTTCCATAATAGTATAATTCAATTTTGAGTTATGCAATGCCTTACTCATGAACACAATGGGTTGCTCTTGTCCTTCATCATTTTTTTGAAGCAACACCCCTACAATAGTGTCTCTTGAAGAAAAGGAAAAAACTTGAAAATCCTTGGAGTAATCAGGACTAATCAGAACATGAGATCTAACAATTGCATCCTTCATAATCTTAAAGGATTTCCTTCCTTCATCTGTCCATTCAAACTTTATATCTTTCTTTAATAGCTTTAGAATGGGCTTAATTGTCTTGGCTAAGTTTGGGATGAATCTTCTAACATAATTAATTTGACCAAGGAAAGATTGGAGGGCTTTCTTGGTTTGGGGTAAGGAAACTTTCTTGATTTCTTCAACTCTTTGTGGATCAATTTTTACCCCATCTTTTGAAATAAGATGGCCCAACAATTTTCCTTCATCAACTCCAAACATTGATTTAGCCGGATTAAGGGAGATGCCGTACTTGCGACATCTTTCAAAGACTTGCTTTAAATGACTTATGTGATTTGATGTATCTTTGGAAAACACAGTTAAGTCATCCTGATATATTTCAATGAATTTCCCAATTAGTTCTTTAAAAGCAAAATCCATTGCTCTTTGGAAGGTGGCAACTGCATTCAATAGGTCGAAAGGCATTCTCAATTTCTCATAGGTGCCCCAAGGTGTTGTAAAAGTAGTTTTATTTTGATCCTCCTTTTTCACTAACACCTTATTGTAACCGGAAAAGTCATCTAACATGGACATGATTCCTGATCCAGTGACCCTTTGCAACAATGTTTCCATGTTAGGGAGAGGATAATTGTCCTTTATACATGCCAAATTCAAGTTCCCGAAATCAATGCATAACCTTATCCCTCCATTCTTTTTCCGGACAACAACTAAGTTAGAAAACAATGATGAATGTCTAGTTGATGCAATGATCCCTGCGACTAACATCTTTTGAAGCTCTTTCTGCACCATGGGGGCTAACTTAGGATTTATTTGCCTTAACTTCTGTCTAAAAGGCTTATCATATTGTTTAAGAGGGATTGTGTGTTGTGTTATCCCCTAGCCTAGGGATAACTAAGGAGATCACGTCTCGAGGCATACAGGTCCTAGACATGGAGTATCGAGAGCCAGACGACTTAAGCATGGCCCCGAAGGGCCCCTCTTTTTTTCAATGCAGACCATGTATCACCAGTAGCAGTATCCATCACACCAGCTTGGTCCTGAAGTAGCAGTGAGTCTTGCTCCATGAGGTAATGAGTCCGGGTATCATGGTATGTGTCACTCGGATTTTTGAAGCACTTGAACATGTTGTATTGAATCCTTCTTCATTTCATGACTTTTGCTTGGAAATTATGCTCTTTGCCTCGTTCAAACCTGGAAGGGTGCCACAGTGCCCTAGTAAGTTGATTTCCCTTTAGGATGGGTTGCTACTGGGTGGATCTTTGAAGAGTCATCCTCCGTTCTCTCCATACTTACCACTTTCCATCTTTATTCCTTCCATCTCCCCTTTCCTTTTTGGGCATTGGGATTGGCTACACTATGAAGGGTTGTACCTTACCTCGTGGGAAGAAGGGGATAAAGGCCTAGAGGGTAAAAGTAGCTGGAAAGAGTAAAAGCCAATTTTGAAACCTTCGAGATGCTTCACTTAGGGATCCCCGAGAAAGCAGTGAAAGGCTTCTCAGTAAGAAAAGGGTACCCAGAAGATAACATAAACACTCAAGGTACTAGTTGATGGATAGGAGGTCTCATCACAAGTCGACCTATTATGACCATGGGCATGTAGCGGTATGACATTACCACCTATCTGGTCACCAAACCAGGGTAGTGGCTCTTGGTGGCATGGCCAAGAGAAAGGGCGTCTCATTACGAGCCAACCTTCTCATTTCTGTGAAATGTTTGTGGATAACGCTGTCACCTCTGGTCATCAAGCTAGGACAGTGGCCCTCAACTTTTCCCTTGAAGCACAAGAACAAAAGATCAAAAGAAATAAAGCTAAGAATAAATGACAATGAATGGGCTAGGAAACAATTGCATCCATGACAAGGTGCAACTCACCCTCCACAAAGGCACCCATAGGTAAGATTCTACATTTCCCTATTATCACATGCACTCCATGCCCAAATATTTACCCCATGTCACCTCATACACTTACATGACTTGGACTAGGCTCCATCTGGGAAACACCCCAAACTTAAGAGAGGTTAGCCCAATAGGACACCCTGAGACCCTCTCCAAACCTAACTTGTCAAATTGCATAACGTCTTTTAGCATTTGTTGGGGATTAAGGGGGGTTTGATGCACATGTTGGGTCATTCGATTATTGGATGTGATTTACATGCTATGATCCTTGTGACTTATGAACCCCTCGAGGGTGTACTTCTTGTTCCCGCAGGACCTTGCTCGGTGGACAGGTACATTGAAGGATAGTACCATGAAGAAGGAAGTCGTTGCCTTTGGAGGCACTCTGGCAGGCCTTAGACGGACGAGCCCTACCTTCATTCACTTGGACGATGGCCTTGGGAGGCCTAGAGACCATCCATCTAGCCCATGAGGTCATATTGGATGGGCTAGGGCTTCGTGTAGTGATGCTCCAGTGAAAGAAGGGAATTCACACAACGTTTTGGTAACAGTTGATGAGATTAAACCCTAGGAGGGGCAACGTTCCATCATTAGAGGCAGGACGTGCACCATGACAGCTCAACATCAACCATCATTAGAGGCAGGACGTCCACCATGAGAGCTCAACATCACCCTGGAAAGGGCACGACTTCACCCTACTGGGGTTTTATTATTGCATTTTTGTAGTGAATGTTCAGGGTCGGCCTTGATTTTCACCCAAAATTAATTAAAGGTCAAAATATTGTATAAATAAACACAAAGTGACATTCATTTTGATCATAACTTATCATTGGACAAGAGAGGTCTGAAATTTTCGCCCCTCATGGGTTATTGGCTGAAATAGTGAGGCACTGCTCTTGTTGGAGGCTTATCTTAGCACTTGGATCAATTTGTTAAAGTTTTATGGTGATCTTGCATGGTATGTTCATGATTATTCTTGATGCAAGTAAGTAAAATCTGCATTCTTCATCTTGTGAATGGTTTATGGTATGGTTTATTTGGTCATACAAGATTATGAAATTGCATGAAGTATTTAATGTTTGAATTGAAGAACTTAAGGTATTACTTTTTCACTTTTCATTTGCCTAAGCTTTATAAATTGATCTAATATTGGTAAACTCTAGGGTCCTAGAGTGCTAGCTCCCTTGAGGTTTTATCTAGTTATTGTGCTTGAAATATTCTTTATCCACAAGCTTTTCAAGAGGAAGGAGGTGCTAAGGCCTAGATGAGCCTATACCTTAGTGGCCTTCTTCTCCAAGGTTGAGGTTCTAGGGAGACTTAAGGTGCTATTCTCCCTAGCCTCATTCTTCTTGAATTGTGTGTATTATCAAGTGTTTGCAGCCCTAGAAGAGAGCCGCCTGCCTAGACTCCATTACCCTATAAGGCACTAGTCTCTTACCTCAAGTCCTTGACAAGACTTCAACTCTTTTCCCTACTTGATACCCTACTAAATTAACTCACTAAACCAGACTTCTAATTACTGACCTGCTGCTGCTCTAACCATCATTCTTTGCAGCCCTAACAAGTATACCAACCCTAAAACCTACCCAGAAAATTGCATCAACCTAGGCGTCACCTTCCTAGGCCTTAATCTTCTTTTGCTATCTCTAAGTGCAAATTTTCTGAAGTTGTTAAGGCTGTTGCTGATACTAATTCACTGTTACAGCCATCATTTGCAGCCTTTATTATCCTGATAACCATCTAAATACAACCCAGAATTGTATCAAGCAAAGTACTATCAAATGATTGTTAAAGTGTGTAATTAATTGCTTGTTCTAAGTGCAAATTCTGAAGTTGTTAGAGGCTGTTACTGCTGTTGAAGTTGCTGTTACAGCCATTGTTGCAGCCCCTTTACAACCCTTAAATCATCTATAAAAACCACTAACACTTGTGACAAGTAATCTATAATCATTGGATGTTGAATTAGTTGTTTTCTTGCTTCATTCAAGTACCTTTTTCTGAAGTGGTTTATTGGCTGTCATCAATATTAATTGTTGCTGTTATGACTGTTTAGACAACCATCTAAGTATTAATAGACTTGTATTAATCTTGGAATTGTGAGTGACAAAGCATTATCAAGTGTACAAAACCCTTTATATCATTTCTTGTCTTCATAACTTGCAATTCTTTAAGATACATTGCTGCTATTGTAATCCTATTGTTGTTATATATAACTTGTTTTGAAATACATAATTTGTTCAAGGAGTCATTGGTTATAATTATTGAAATCATTGTTGCTACTAACGTTTGATGTTTCATTGGTAAAGGGCAGGTACCACTCATTTTAGTTCCTCTTTGTCCCTTTAACCTTACCAAGCGACTTCTTAACTTGAGTGACCTAGAGAGAGGGGTGGGATTTTATCTAGCCTTTTTTGCCCTTCATCAACCAACTAGGTCTTGGGACGTCTCCCTTGGAGTGAGGTTTTCCTCCTCCTAAAGAGAAAGAGTTACTCTGTTGGGGTGACAGTGATAGGGCCACCTCCGTGTTAAGCCAATCTAGGCTTACTTGCCTTTCGGCTTTGGGCAAGTACAGATTGTGCGATAACATGCTGACTTACATCTTCTCTGTATGCTTTAAGCTCGTCGTAAGTGAAAGCCAACAAATCCCTATTTTCTTGCACAAGACTTATTACATTTTTTCTTTCTTTTTCTGATGTTCCTTTTCCAATTTTTATTAATCTGGGATCCTCAACTGTTCCAATGTTTACCTCAATATAATCACCAGGCTTTATTAGTTTTTTTTTATGCATGTCTATCAAAGATTTGCTCTAATGCAACAAGTCCCCTAGGAGCTGGATTCTTAATGGGATCATCCTCTTCAAGATATTCCTGACCCTCTTCCTTGTAGCTGACATTAAAACCTGAAAACTCTTGAACATTGTGATGAATCTCAAGATCTGCTTATCATCTATGAAAACCTGCCAATGATCTACATTATTTGGAACTGATGGCCTAAAATTAACTTCCATTTTCCCCTGACCCAGTGACCATTTAACAACTCTTCTGAAGGCTGAAAGGTCGAAGCTGAAACTGCTAATTTATCTGCCAGGCTGTTAAGCTCTCTGGGAACTGATATGAGATCTAAAGCATCAAACCATTCCATAGTGTCCAAATTGCATTTCTGTATCTTCTCAACCTCTCACTCTTACATGCATACTTATTTTTTACTTGGAGAATTATTAAATCGGAATCACCCTTAATATTCATACTCTGCCACATTATTATCGGAATCCCCCTTAATATTCATACTCTGCCACATTATTAGTTGGATCAAACTCTAAATTTATGACTGCCTGGTTGGAGAAGTTAAGATAATTCCTGATCCTTTGCTTGATCTAGAATGTGCCCCGTCAAAATTCATTTTCCAGACTTCATCAACTTTCTCTTCTTTGAATTTTTCTTTAACAAGTGCTAGAAAGTTGGAACATATTGCATAATCTATAATTGCAAGCCCCATATTTGGTGACACTATGTAAGAAGTTGCCCTTAAGGGGGGGTGATAGAATAATCATACTTCTCATGGTCACGACAAGTTTCATGGGTGTGGTCCCCAAACTATCATTGAGGGGAGTGTTAGTGTGTTGAAGTAATGTTAATTTGTGTACGTGCATCCATATATTTGGATTATGTGTCAAGTGTGTGGACCTGAGTGGGCTAAGATGGATGTTTATTTGTATTGAGTGGGGAGGGCCATCCCTAACATAACTTTTCCCTTGTGGACTATACACACACATACATGTATACACATGGGCATCAACATTGTAGTATTGTACTCACTGTGCATTCAAGCACGCAATAAGAATGGGTTCATAACTTATGTCTTGTGCACTTGTGTATCTTATATGTAATGGTGTAATTTTGGATTTTTTTTTTAAATTCTATTTTACTTTTAATTACAGTAACAGTTATATTTGATATTAGAAAAAGCTGTGGTTGAACCAGACAGTGCACTAATACAAAATTTTTGGGGTTTGGCTGCAGCCTAACATCAAAAACATAGTCTAGTATCTAAAAATTTCTTATTCCTAACCTTCCAGTTCTTGCTGTTATAGGCCTGGCAGGTGTCCTTCCTGACATATTGAGATAGCAACAAAACTACTTGGCAAAACATTATAGATATATAATCCCAAATGCAGTTACATAAAAAAATCTGAATAAGAAGCAACAAGTGAATTTTGAGCACTGCATGCTTTTTTTTAAATTATTTTGCTTCTATTTCTCAGTATTGTTGATTGGATTTCTGCCCTCTTGTTAATGGGGGCGAGCTATGAGATACCTTCTTTCTTAGAGCGTTGATATAAGAGATGTCAAGGGCAGGGGGCAAGCTTACCGTTTTGAGGGTCTCTGTTGCTTGGTCGTGTATTTTTGTATGTGCTTGGGTTCCTGTCCCCATTTCCAAAGGAGTCTTTGGAATTGGTCGATTAGTCTTTTCATTACCAACTAACAAAGTTGGTAGGGTTTCTTCTTCTTCTGGAACGACCTCTTGATCACCTTGAGTCTTGATGAGGGGCTTGATTTCTTCCTTGGGATCTGCCTGCATTGTCCACCTCTCCACCACCACTCTTTCCTTTTCTGCTTCTAAGTTTTCAAGGACCGCAAAGCTGTTAATGTTCACTATGAAGTTTTTGGACGATCCTTTCTGAATTATCTTTGTTTGTTGTGGCTCCTTCCTCTGTTGTATCCTGTACCTGTGATTCATTGGCCTCAATGGGTTCTACTTTCTTTGATTGGAGGGATTTAGAGGCTGCTTGGGGAGAGTTTTATCCTGCTAAGTCCTTGGGCAATTTTTAGCAAAATGCCCATACTCATGGCAAGAGTTGCACTTGAAGGGGTACTGCTCATAATCTAATTCTTGCAGGTGGTTTGTAACCATCCCTATTTATTTGTAGCACCTCTGAAAGACCCATCTTCAAATCCACTTCCACACATATTCTAGCACAGGAATATAGATTCCCTTTTGGTTCAGCTTGGTCGATGTATCGACCCAGTTTGTTCCTAGTGGCCTTGAAGGTGCTTTTATCCCAGAATATTAATGAGAGGTGGGTCAACCTGACCCATATAGAAGCTGTTGTGATCTCCTCTTCTGGGTTGAAGTCAAGGGACCAGCGCTTTAAGAATATTCCCTGAGGTCCCACAATGTAAGGTCCAGAGCGAAAAATCAGAGTTCTGTCCTCCCTATTTTGGAATAAACACACAAAAAACCCTTGGCCACATGCAAACAAATTTACCTAGGCTTTTATCATGGGTAGCCAATGCTTTGCTATGCACAACTCCATAGGACTAGGCCTGTGAACTTTCCGATTAGAGCTTGTTCGGACAAAATGAGTGTTTTTTTCCTTGGATCTGGGTATTGGAGTTCTAGCTGGGGGATGGAGTCCAGCCTTTTGACAAATCTATTTTCCAAAGGCTTAGATCCTTTGGCTGGGTTTGATGTGCTAACCAATATTTTGAAAGCTTCAATCTTAGAGGAGAATTCCTTCAGATCCATCTGGGTGAATTAGATTCCCAATGTCACTTACATGGTGTAATATCCCTAGGTTTTCTGGGGTCTTAAATCAGCTAGGAATTGTACACAGTGGTCTTATCATAACCATCTTAGTCAGAAATATGTCATGTCTACTTCCAGTTATAGCACAGCAATATTATCAACTAATATTCAATTTCTCCTGTGGTCTTTAATTCGGCAAATAAGAGTATACAGATTCCAAATAGCACCAAATAACAGTATTCAACGGGCAAAGAACTTGTGTATACTATCCAGCACAGTGGCAACAATTATAGATTAGCAGCAACAGTAATATCTAAACCAGCATTAATGGCTGTCCCAAAATAGCAGTATGACAGTATCCAAAGTAGTTTCCAAAACCAGTAATGTACAGTATCCAACAGTAGCAGAGACGTATCAAAACCCAGCAGTAAATAACTTCAAAACCCAGCAGTAAACCCCCTAAGGGCTGCTGTCACCATACAGGAGTTCAGTAACCAATTATTTGTTGCTATATCAGCAATACTTTTTGCAACAGAGTTAACCCTATTTTCTACTACAGTAAAGAACAAATGAACCTGGGTTAGCAGTGCTCCAATCCCTTCTAAACTCGCTGTCCCTCTGTCAACTCTGGTGGACCCTCGGCCTCCATTAATCTTGGCTGATACAACTAGGGATGCTCCAATCCTGTCAGGACATGCTCCCAGCAAACAGATCTGGGTTTGGCCCTTCCTCTAGTAGCTGGAACAGACCTGAAACGGAGTGCGGCACCCCTCTTTACAAGCTGTGGCCTACCATGGTTCCTCTTCCAGCCTCCCACAACTAAACATCAGCTCGGCCCTCCTGGAAAAGATTCGACCCCCCTTGGTAATACCACAGATCCTTCAACGCACCAAATGAGCCTTCAATAGTTTGCTGAAGCAGACAGCAACTGGGGGTTGAGCTAGGGTGAGCCCTAGGCCACACCGAAACTCAACAGAGAAAGGGAGGGTTTACCCACCCTCAAAGGGACCGAGGCAACCACCTCCAAAAACAGAAGAGAGAACTCCAAAAATAATCCCTTGTCTGTTCAATTGAGCCTCCCATCTCCTTATATAGTTTTTTCCTTTAGCTTGATTCCTTCTTTTTAGGTGACTTATCCCTCAAGTTAGGGTATTGTATCCTTTATTTTTCCCAATGGACACTCTTAAAACCATCAGCTGCCCTCTTTGTGCCCATTAAAGCCCCATGGCTCCCCTTTAGTTGGGGACTATGGCCTATGGGGAGCCCCCTCAGCCAATGCATCCCTCCTTTGGTGGGATCAAAGGGGAGGGGACACGACACATGGATTGATGCAATTCAGGTGTAATACAGACTGGAGCATTCACTATGGCAGACTGTAGACTATTCATGGCTGCTAGGGGGGAAGAATGTGATCCCATCATGCTGCAGGAGTCCATACCAATTTATGTACAACTTATACTATTGCAATATTGGTTTATAGTATCATTAGTTACTATGTAATAGGAAATCAATGAAGTAAATTTTACGTGAAGTTATTCTCTTGATTTCTGTGTCATGAATGTGTGTTCTTAAAAACCATCAAGGACAAATTCTGTTAGATTTCGTAGTGCACCCAGACCGGTGCACACACACCTCAAGTCTGGTCTAGGTTCTCAACAGTACACATAGAAATGATACAATCTGAACTGCGAACATAAACACACTGAGATGTCTAACAACTTAGCACAGTGGAAAAATAAAATTAGCAATTGAATCATGCACAGGTATACAAGAATTTAACGACCAAATCAATATTCTTTATGAATACAAAACTCATGGGCTCCCGTACTAGGGAAAATGGCCCTTTTCTTACACAATAGAAAATGCCAAAACAAGGGAAATAATAAACTCAGAAAACCCTTACAGTACTCCTGAAACCCTCCTTGGTTTCCGTGCTTGGACTTAGCTGAACTATGGCTGAGTCCTTCCAGCCCTTCTCTAGCTCCACTGCACTGATTTTGCCAGCCCTTAAAGGCTGCTGTTACACTGGCTGTGACAGTCCTATAACAGCCTCATATCTTCCCTTAAGACTGTCCTTAAGCAACTTAAAATGGCTGTAATAGCCCTCCACTGCTGCTACAAAACTGCTCCAAGGACTGCTGTACAGGGTGATTGTAATAGTCCTCAAGCAGCCCTTAAAATCTGCCCAACAGACCTGTAACTGTCCACAAGACTGTGGCTGCTCTCCCTCAGCAGACCGAGCCTCCCTAAGACCACTCTAGCCCTCCAAGACCGAGCTGCTGCCTTCTCTTACTAGGTTGAGCCTCCTAGGACTGTCCCAAGACCCTGCGGCTGCCTCCTTCCAGCAGGCCGAGTCACCTCCTAGGCTTGTGGATGCCACTCCTAGGCCGGCTGAGTCCTCCACAGGCCTGTAGCTGCCTACACCAGCAGGCCGAGCCCTCTACAGCATAGTGGCAGCCCTCCTCTAGCAGTCCGAGCCTCTCCTAGGCTGCGGCCTGCTCTCCCTTGGCTGCCAGCTGCCACACAGACCCGCGACTAGGCTTCTCCTAGGAGCTGGCTGCCCTTCTCCAAGCTGACCTGCCCAAAAACAATAATAAAACAGCAGAACTGAGGTCACCACAACCTCTCTCCCATGCTGGCTGAGGTCACCAAGGATACACACAAGAATGAATGTCTCTCTCACCCCTTATGTCCTTTTATACAACTCAAAAGGGTGAGTAAAAGCCCCTAATTCAGCTTGACATTAAATTAGGCTTCTTTATTTTCCCATGTGGGTGTGAAGCCCCAACACAAGCCCACAAGGCCCATTAACAAGCCCACATATGTGAGAATACTCTTGATGCTACCAAAACATCAACACTCCCTCTTAGTGAGGGATGTATTCTCACCTCCATCAGCTAGAAGTATCTCTATCTCCCATACTGGAAGTAGCTCTGCCTCCCGCACCGGATCCGGTACCACTGTTGCTCTCCAATTCACCTGATTGGTTGCTCCTTTTGTTACCTAAGAAAATCCTATTGTATGGCATGGTCCTTTCTTGGAAGACACCCTGCTCCTAGAAGCTTCCCGCTTTTGAGCATCCTGTCTGGCTTTCTCAACCCATGATACCTTCTCGACAGTTTTGGAAGATGTCTCTCTTCCATCTGAATCTGAAGGTGAACTCCCTCTAATTGGTTGATTATCCCTCTGAGCCCATTGACTCCCTCCGAAGTCGGGCTCCCTCTGAGTCTGTACAACTTCCGGAGCTACATGCTCCCTGACCTTTGTCACTTTGCTACTGCTGGCCATGGCTCTCATAGGCTGGCCCTTCTACCTATACATGTTGCTCTCTCTAACTCCAAGACCACTGCTGTGTCTGAGCTAAATCCTCTTGGCATGATCAACACGTGTCCATCCCAGAACCAAATAGCATAACCCTTCTCCTCAATCACTGAGGCTGTGAACAAACTCCTGGAACCCATAGCACATTTGCCACTCGCAACACATGTCCTGGCTCCATTCAGAATACCACTGTCCAAGATTCTTGTACTACATGCATGGTCCCAACTCCCCATACCAAGCTCCACATACATACCCGAGTCAGAGTCTGTGAAGCTCTCGAACAAAATCCCGTGCCCCTGTCATATGTCGGTGGCTCCCACTATATAAGAACCATGCAATCCTATAAGGAAACCGTCCTGTTTACCCAAGTCACAACCATCCAATGAACTTCTGCCCAAGTCCATCATCCAGGTCACAAAACTCTGTGTCTACACACGCTGCAATTGAACCTGTGTCCTCTCTCTGAAACAGTCCCAAGCTGTGGTTGGACACTCGGTCTAGTTCACTCTAGACCTCCACAACTCATCTGTACAAGTGTCCTTATCCTCTTGGGTCAAATACCTCATATACTGTCACACCTCGACTCATTGTCAAGCGTGCAACTCTCTGGCCCAATGAAGACTCTAACTTGTCAAACTGCCATGCACATGAAGCTATCTCGTCTGTGTCAAAGCACCCAAGCTGCACTGATCGCAATTCACTATGACAAGCCACTGAAAGTCCATCCACGGAGTTTGATACCTGCCACACAACATATTGCTGTGAACTGAGCTTTCCGCCAATCCACCAAAGCTCCCAACCTGCCACACCACCAAGCTGCAATAGTCCACAACTTCTCATCTGGACGGTTTGCTTCATGTTTTTTCAACACTACTGTCATCCGCAATAGTCACTATAGCTCCCTCTCAGAGCTAGTTTCTCAACACTGCTACAGCTCCCTCTCCGAGCTGTCACCTGTGTAGATAACTCAGATCCAACTGCCGTCACAATACCTCAAGCTCTGGTACCATGTTAGATTTTGTAGTGCACCCAGACTGGTGCACACACACCTCAGGTCTGGTCTAGGTTCTCAACAATATACACAAAAATGACAATCTGAACTGTGAACATAGACACACTGAGATGTCTAACAACTTAGCACAGCAGAAAAATAAAATTAGCAATTGAATAATGCACATGTATACAAGAATTTAATGCTCAATTCAATATTCTTTATGAATACAAAACTCATGGGCTCTCGTACTAGGGAAAATGGCCCTTTTCTTACACAATAGAAAATGCCAAAACAAGGGAAATCATAAACTCAGAAAACCCTTACAGTACCCCTGAAACCCTCCTTGGTTTCCGTGCTTGTACTTAGCTGAACTGTGGCTGAGTCCTTTCAGCCCTTCTCTAGCTCCACTGTACTGATTTTCCCAACCCTTAAAGGCTGCCTCAAGGCTGCTGTTACATTGGTTGTGACAGTCCTGTAACAGCCTCAAATCTTCCCTTAAGACTGTCCTTAAGTCTGCAACTTAGAATGGTTGTAATATCCCTCCACTGCTGCTACAAAACTGCCCCAAGGACTGCTGTACAGGGTGACTGTAACAGCCCTCTTTTTCTGCCTGTTACACACCTGTAATAGCCCTCAAGCAGCCCTTAAAATATGCCCAGCAGACCTGTAACTGTCCACAAGACTGTGGCTGCTCTCCCTCAGCAGACCGAGGCTCCCTAAGACCACTCCAGCCCTCCAAGACCAAGCTGCTGCTTTCTCTTACTAGGCCGAGCCTCCTAGGACTGTCCCAAGACCCTGCAGCTGCCTCCTTCCAGTAGGCCGTGTCACCTCCTAGGCCTGCTGCTGCCTCTCCTAGGCTGGCCGAGTCCTCCACAGGCCTGTAGCTGCCTACACCAGCAGGTCGAGCCCTCTACAGCATAGTGGCAGCCCTGCTCTAGCAGGCCGAGCCTCTCCTAGGCTGCGGCCTGCTCTCCCTTGGCTGCCAGCTGCCACACGGACCTGCAGCTAGGCTTCTCCTAGGTGCTGGCTGCCCTTCTCCAAGCTTACCTGCCCAAAAAAAATAATAAAACAGCAGAACTGAGGTCACCACAACCTCTCTCCCATGCTGGCTGAGGTCACCAAGGATACACACAAGAATGAATGTCTCTCTCACACGGGTGAGTAAAAGCCCCTAATTTAGCTCAACATTAAATTAGACTTTTTAATTCTCCCATGTGGGTGTGAAGCCCCAACACAAGCCCACACATGTGAGAATACTCCTGATGCTACCAAAACATCAACAACTTCTTGGGGTTTAGAGTCTTCCATTTGGGGATTGGTATTTCTCCAAACTGACCTTTATTCTAAGAAGGGCTCTTGTCGATGATTTAAGGTTTGTTAGAGCAGTTTCCTTTATCCACTTCAAATTAGGAATCAATGCAATATTTTGAATTAGTCTATAGCTTAAGTACTAGGATTTATCACAACATAAACTATACCTTGAATAGAGGAATTGACAAAGCAAGCCCCTGTAAAGTGTTAGATTTTCATTAGTTTCGTTAACATTAGATTTACCGTAGCATTTTTTTTAATCTTCTTTTAACATTCAATAATCGTATACTGAAATATATAAGCAACAAATAAACAAGCACAAGAGGACATAAAGATTTATCCTGGGAAAACCCCAAACTCGGGGAAAAACCCAACCAACTTTTCTTAGAGAGAATATTCCAATACAACCATGAACATGCTCTTATCAAAGAGCAAACCAACAATGAAGAACCAAATACTTATCGCTTCTTCTTGTCAAACCCTAGCGAGGGTAGACAATTGAGTCACCACAGAACTGGCACAAGATAGGCGCATCACTAGAGCAAGATAACACACCACAGAGCTAGCACAATTGGTAACTGCAACTGCAGTTGCTACTGCAACTGGCATGAAACAACTGGGCAACACCACACAACCTTAGCGCAACTCTTCCAGAGGTAGCGCACGAGAGAGATCAGCAAGAGACACCAAGAATAACCTTCCCCAAGTGGGGCGCACTCTCCAAGAGAATCATAAACCAGAAGTAGTGAATCTGCAGCTGCAGCTGCAACTGCAACTGCCTAGTGCGCACTGCAGAAGGAGAGATGTGTTTTTGTACAAATGAACTAACCTAGACCTGTATTTATACTAATCTGGGTGCCTGTCTGGGGACGACTTCTTATTCTGGGTCTTCATAATTACTTTATTATTTTTGTGGGCCGACTTCTCTTCCATGGTCTTCTATTTCACTTTATTCTTTTCTGGGGTGTTCTTCAATTGTTCAATGGTCTTCGTTTGACTTCTTGGAATCTTCTTCTTCTCTAAGAAAAGTTGTCTAGGAGGGAATACCTCCTGCAACTACCAAAACATCAACATAAAGACCATTACATGAACATAGTAGTCACTTCTAATGGTGATGCATAGATGTGTGTGGATTCATACTCAAAGAACTTCTATAGAGCTCATATGTACATGTACAAGGCTTGCAGTCTACAAAATTAGATAGGAAGAAAAAAATAAAACCATTGTCACTCTAGAACTCCATTGTCAAGATGGAGAATTCCTCTCCGATGACACTGCGAAATAAAACTTGTGCACACTAGGTCTGATTAAGTTAGTGTTTGAAGAGACAGATCCTAGAGTTATAAGTAATTCTTCCTATAATTTCCTGGTAGTAATTCAATAAGTTGGAGCATGTGCATCAACAATCCCATGTATCAGGGTGGGACCTTGTATTAGTGAGAATGGGAAAAAGGATCCACAACTTGATCATAGAGAAAAACAACAAGAATGGTAGGCCAAGGTTGCCTAGGGAGTGTTTAGGTGAATTTGAGCAGCTTCAAATAAGAGGTCCTGTGCAAATATTTAATACATGATGATAATGATTGTTACCATCCATTTAGACCAACTTTAGTCTATTGGACCTGTTACCACAAAATCTAGCACCTTAAAGCAAAGTCTTCACAAGGTGCCAAGACTAGTGGAACATCGAAAAATGTCTCCACTGTCACCTAGGCAACAACTTCCCTCGTTGAAGTAGGCAAGTAATGTTTTCCACAAGTTCTAGCAATGATTTACAAGTGAGAATTGTTTCTCTTATTTATATGAGATATCAAACACCATTCTAATCCTTCAAAAGCCCTAAAATCATAAAATAATGCCTTTATCTCTCACAAACCCTAGAGATAAGGAAACAAGACATAAAATATCCATGACACAAGAGTGGATAGGTCACTAAGACCCCCAATGATGCCTCAACATTGAAGTAAATGTGCTCATGAGACAAGATGTCCCTTGTAAATGCATGCTCCATCTCACACATGTGGTATGTGTGACCTCAAAAAGTGGATGATTCACTCATAAATCAAGTGTAGGGGCTCCAAAAGTGAAACGTTGCCGCTAAGGGTTGCAATGTTTCATCACCAAATGTCATATCATGCCCTAAAAGGTGTGATGTCTCATCAAAAGATGCCAAAACATCATGTAAGGGTGAAACGTCCCATCAAGAGTGTCAAATCATCATGTAAAGGTGCAACGTGCCATCATCAAGGTGTCAAAACATACCCAATGGGTGCTAGGGCGTCTCAACAGGGGAGCCATGTTATCATAAGGCTAAACGCCCTCCAAAATATGTGGAACGACCTCTCTCAAGTAGTGGGATGACCTCCGTCAATTATGCTAGTAGCCCCTCAACGTCCTCCAAAGGACCAAGGCTCAATCAAGTGGGTAGCCATGTGAAATCCATCGTCCAAGGAGGGGCTTATGTAGTCCAATGTATCCATCAAAACCGGAGGCATGTAGATAAGTCAAATGCAACATATAAAGTGAGTCATGTCAATGTAAAAGCCACTAGATAGATCACATTAAGTATCCTCTTCAAACTTCACACTAGCTCATAAAGTTATACAATTTGCCAAGTTTAGGTATGGGAGAATCATTATTAACCCCTATTAAGTGTGCTAGTACCCAGGAGAAGGAGTATTTCCCAAGAAATCCATCAAGGAGTATGTGTAATGGCATATGGTATGGTTTGGGCCCTGGGGTTTACTTTATGGGTGGTGGCATAGTCATGAAAGGTTATGTATGATAGTCATTCTTATGAGTGCCTTTGTATGATGGAGTGCTTAGGAAATGAGTTGCTCTTTCCTTGACGCAGTGTCTTTCCAAACCCCTATTTGCCTCCTTTTTTATTGATTCAACCTTTTTTGGTCTTTGATTTTCATTTGCTAAGTCCTTTTGTTAGGCATGCATTCATTACATAGGACTTGGGGTGATGGTCTCTTAGTGAGGGGCTAGAGCTCATGCTTCTTTATTCTTTCTTGGTTCTTGACTTTGCTTTTTTTTCTTCTTTGTTTGCTTTGCATTTTGAGTTTAGCAGTTGCTCTTTCTATATTATTTTTTTTATATATCAAGCTGCATCAACCATGAGCATTCTAACTCCTTCTTATGGGATTATGAGGCATGAACCTTTATGGGTGACATATGATAACCAACCCAAAAGAAGGGATAATAGAGATGGGAAGGATGGAGCATGTTACGTATGGATTGGGATATGGACATGTTACCCCTATCAAGGCTCCCCAGTTGTACAACTTTTCCCAAGAGTGAGAAGACTTGACTAGGAGATGATGATGACCACCCAGGTGAGACAAGGCAAAAGGTATAAGTTCAAAGCATCATGATTTGTCATCCAATTCAACCCATGATCACTATTTTCATGTCAAAAACATTGAGCATATGAAACATCAAACAAGGTACCTCATGTATGTCATGCACCATATCATCCAATGTGAGTGAGTTGAGCATAAAGTTGGAGGAATCTGTTTGCTACTGTTTGTGGAGAATCCTGAATATCATCATTGGAACTACTGTCCGTGGTGTGGATCACGGGAGAAAAACTATCCTCTAGTTACCCCTAGATGTGAAGGGGTAACAGGACCTTACAAAAAAAATGGTAAGGAATTACTTTGTTTGCTTTAGAATTTTATTTCTATGCTCGAAAAAATTGGAGAAGCTTTCCTAAACCTCCTTAGTTTTGATGAGTTAACGGTTTAGGAAGGTTGGTATTGTTACAAATATTTTGAAATTGAGATCTAATGAGGACATATGGAGGACATTCTAAAAGAAAATGCATTTCATCCTCCATTTTCTTATTATCACAAAGATGACAAATTATTTCATCCCAGGGCATTTTAAGAATTGTCCAATGCCTTGTTTCACTATGGAGCTCCTGTTGTGGCTGCTTTTTAAATTAGGCCATCTTTTCTTATTAAGGAGCATCTTTAAGAACATGAAAGGGTGTGCTTTATCCTTTTACAGTTCTTACAAGACTCATTGAAGTCTTATGAGTGCTTGTGAGTTTGAACCTGCCATAGCTTGGCTGAGTTCGACCTATAAAACTTGACCCTCAAATTTAATCTTTGTGAGTTTTTAAGCTATCTTGAAGTTTTTTGTTCTCCTAGTTTTATGCCGAGTATTTCTAGAGTCCAAGTCAAATTCTTATTCTTCAGTTTGCTGAGTCGTTCTTGAGTTTGAGTTGT
This sequence comes from Picea mariana, assembly GCA_032191745.1. Classification (NCBI taxonomy): domain Eukaryota; kingdom Viridiplantae; phylum Streptophyta; class Pinopsida; order Pinales; family Pinaceae; genus Picea; species Picea mariana. Next base: position 74,958 of record JASDQU010737656.1, read on the forward strand.
GTGACTTTGTTTTTTCTTCTTATTTCCTTTTTAACTCTCATGGGTTTAGTGTTGAAGCTTCTTTGAGGCTGCTGAATCTATAAGAATGAATGCTTAGATGGGGTAGATGAATTGACATCTTTCCTTTTGTGTAATGTTCCCAACCAATTTTCGGCCAAGAACTAGGGTTTTTGTTTGATGTTTTGTAGATTACTATTACAGAAAGATGTGCTGAAGTATTTTTGCTGAGTTTATTGCATAGAAGGCATCATAACAAGTATGGAACACATGATAATGAAGTAAATACATAAACAGAGATAACAAGCTTCAGATGTGACCTTTATTTAGATAGAATAAGTGATCTTCATACATAGATCTGCAGATCTAGTACAATATAGAAGATATAGAGACCCTAGGTCTTCCTCCACTGAATATAGCTGATTATAAGATTAATTTCTTTCCCTTCTTGAATAGATTCCTTCAAATCCTTGCTGGTACAGCCTTGGAAGGCTGGATCTGGATCTAGTACGGCCCTGGAAGGTTGGATCTGGAACTGGTTCGACACTGACTGGCTGGAATGCTCAATATTTCGGCCTCCTAGTAAATGACCTCCAAATGATACCGAAACACCCTCAAATTGTAGATCAGGGTCTCTAGAGTAGGAATGAAGCAAGTTGGAGTGAAAACCCCCAAGGTTTCCCTCAGATCTGTGAGTATCCTCAATGGGAGTTGCGCCCTCCTTCAGAAATTCCGTCTAAGCCAAATAAAATAATCCAAGGGAGGTACCATTGGTGTTCATGCTACAAAAGGGCGCTATGACCCTACAGATGAACCTCCAATGGTGTAAAACTGTAGATCTAGACTCCTCCAAGCAGATCGAACCTTTTCTCTTCCAAGGATGCGCCCTACTGCTGGAAACCCTTCGGATTGATGAATACCTGTGATTGGATTAGAATGGTGAGGAAGGGATCCTTCACCTCCTTGACCAAGTTTGAACCAGGAACAAAGGAATCTTTCACCTCCTTGCTGGTTTCTAGGGTTTGTTTACTCAAAACCCTCAAAATGTAAGATGTCTAGCTCAAGAGTGCAGAGTGCAAAAAGGAATAATGAGAATAGAATACCAAGAGGTGCGCCCTTCTCTTTCTTTTATACCTCCTTTTCTAATTTTCCATTGAGTTGCTTTTTCCACTTGCGAAGGGTTTTAATTTAATTTTCCATAGTCTTTTACCAAAGTCACTTTAATAATATAACCTTAGATCTCCTAAGTGACAAAAACCACATTTCCTTCCCCTTGCTTATCTTGGACTATAGTCTAGAGGGGTAGCTAGACTACTACGTCCCTGAGCTCTTGTGTCAATGAGAAGGGGATATTACAGTCTCCCCTACTGGAAATTGCTTGCCCTCAAGCAATCCATAACCATTCTCTTGCACTATTCTTTCGCTTTCCCAAGTAGCATCTTCTATGGGCAAATCTCTCCATTTAACCAAATAGTCTTTAATTACTCTTCTCGTTGGTTGTTTCACCCTGGTTTCAGAGATCTCTTTTGGTATTAGGTGTAGATGTCCTTCTTCATCCACTGGTGGCAATGTCTCATTGACTAATACATGTTGGCCTAATGCCTTTTTCAAACAAGACACATGGAAAACGTTGTGGATCTTACTCCCTGGGGGCAATTTCAATTCATATGCTACTTCTCCAATTCTCCTTTGTACTTCATATGGACCATAGAAGCGTGGTTGTAATTTCTCAACACCACTCTTCTTGATAGATGCTTGTCTATATGGCTGCAAGTGCAAGTATACCAGATCCCCAACCACAAAGGTGCGCTCCACCCTTTTCGTATCTGCATATAATTTCTGCTGGTTCTGCTCTCTATGGAGATTGTCCTTGAGTTCTCTAATGATGTCCTGGTTAACTTGGATCCACTCCTTGGCCATAGGAGCCTTGCTTTCTCCAAATACAATCTCTTCAAAAGTAAGAGGATCATAACTGTATAAAGCTTTAAAGGGGGACATGCCAATGGACATGTGGTAGGTGGTATTATAACAATACTCCCCCAAGTAAAGCCATTTGACCCAAGCTTTCTGTTGCCTTGCTACATAATTTCTGAGGTAACGTTCTATCCATTTGTTGACAATTTTAGTTTGCCCATCAGTTTGAGGATGATAGCTAGTGCTAGGAGTCAATTCAGTGCCCACCAGTCTAAATAGTTCTTGCCAAAATATACTGATGAATTTGTTGTCCCTGTCACTAACAATGTTCTTAGTTATGCCATGCATCCTAAAGATCTCTTTGAAGAATAACTCAGCTACCTGTGATGCGCTGTAGTCCATGGAGATGGCAAAGAAATGACTGAACTTGTTTAACAGATCCACAACTACAAATAAGCAGTCCTTACCTTGCGTTCTGGGAAGACCTGTGATGAAGTCCATTGAGATACTTTCCCATTTGTTCTCTGGTATTGGAAGAGGTTGTAAGAGTCCTGCTGGATGAGAGTTTTCATATTTATTTTGTTGTAAAGTAGCACATTCCTTGATGTGGCACATAACATCTCCTTTGAGTCCTTTCCAAAAGAACCTTTCTCTTACCTGTCTGTATGTCTTAAGGAACCCTTGATGACCTGCTATTGGAGCATCATGGAAGGCTTGGAGCATCTTTCCTTTGAATGTAGATCCGAGTACCAAATAGATCATTCCTTTGTAATAAATGATGTCATTTATGACCCTGTACCGGTCATCTTGAAGTTGTCCATCCATCAATTCACACGCAAACATGTTCTTTGAGTATTCCACCAACAATTGTGGGTTCCAATCTATTGATATTTCTGTCATAGAGTAGGTCGAAGGTCTTCTTGATAGGGCATGTGCAACTACATTATTCTTACCCTTGACATACTCAATATCAAAATTGTAAGCTTGAATCTTGCTTACCCACTTTTGTTGTCTCTCGTTCAAGTCCTTCTGGGATAAAAAGTACTTGAGGCTGTTGTGATCAGTTCTTACTACAAATTTTTCTCCAACTAAGTACTGTCGGAATTTGGACAAGGCATGCATTATGACTGTTAGCATCGGAAGTCACCCCTGGATTGCTTGCAGGAGTAGAGCCCGACACCCATCAGTTTAATGTCACGATTTGTTTAATAGGGTGATCAGATGGAGATTAACTCAAACGACGTGGGTCCAACTCCGAAACTAGGCTAGGCATGCATGGGCAAGTGAGGTCTTAGATAACTTCAGACAGTGAGTTGTAGTAAGGGTGAGTAGGGGGAAGACTTGTATCAGAGAGATGCAAAGGTCTGTTATAAACATCGGGTTCCTAACAGACCGTGGAAGAAAACATCTAAACGCAAGATCTTCTTACGCTCAAACGCAGAAAACCAGAGAGGACAATAATGTCACAATAAATCCTTTATCATAACATGAATGCCACAATTCGTGCGAATCAGTCGGTCACGAACTCTCTTAGTGTAAGACGAAAACTTAGACGGGAAAAGAGAGACTGTCTGTGATTAAACAAGAAATCTTACATGCAGAATGCATAACCAGAGCTAAGATATCTGTTAAAACTTTACAATCGGGAGCTGCGCTCTACCATCCATCCCTTCAAAAATACCAAAAACTGAATACATATACTTGGGCAGATTTGCCCAACAGAGGTGCGCTCGCCCTCCAAGGCGTTGCATCTCTTCAATCAATCTCCGGGCGGAAGCCCTTCGCCAGACGTTTCCTTAACTGCGCATGGCTCCTGCAGGGGGAGTAGCTGAGACATTAATGGCCAGAATGGCGTGTGCAGATTTCTCTGACTAATCGAGGGCTTCGGCATGGCTTCTCTGGAGAAATCAGTACACACAATCCCTTCGAGCAGAACGCTTGCCGGACCCTCCATACTTCAAATTTAATGAGCGAAAGGAGGTTTCAACCACCCGCTCCCATCGTCATTTACTCTAGGCAAGAAACAGCATGGAGATCGGATCTGGTGGCGCTTGGAGTGATGATCCCCTCTGTAGCTGAATTCGGCGCTTCGGCCTCCTTTACGTGGCTCCCTCCTTTTCCAAGTGCCCACGAGCTGTGACCACGTGCCTATTCCCATGGCGCTTTTCGGCGTTCGCAAGTATGTAAGGGCTGCTCCTTGCTCCTCGGAATCGCAATGAGCGATATGCCGAGGCGGCTCGATCTGGTGCCAAGCGTCCTTCAAATCCGATGGTTCTAAACTCATCCGACGCTGCAGTGGGCCCCAGGTCCTGAATGCTCTCGCTACTTCGTGTATCGGGACATAATGGAACTGTTCTTTGAGCTTTGAAATCGCGATGGGCGAGAAAGCGGGAAGCTTAACCGTGTGCCAGGTGTCCACTTCAAATGGACGGCCGGGATTACCCCCTTTGATACTGCGGGCCCCAACTTTTAAAAGTTCTTTTCCCTTTCGCATTTCGCGAGCTCGTGGGTCAAAGACCCTCGGCTCCCCTTTCTAAACTTCCGATCGCCGAGATGGCGATACGGGTCGGGCCCCCCTTTCTGGTCGGCGCTCTCTACATGTAACCGTCGGCTAGAGCCCGAGCATTACCGCCTCTCGCAACTCGCGGCTTCACATACTGGGGTATCGAACTCTGGTGCTCTCCCCTCGCGAAGTCTCGAGACGTGATGATCATTGAAAGTTGACCCCCTCCGGACACCTTTTCGCAACTCGGAATCCCGCGCAATCAAGAGGATATGGCCCGTCCTTCGAATTCACGAACCCCGAGCTCGCGAAACGACACTGCGCTTGAACTACTTGCGATCAACGACCCTCGTAACTTCGTGAATGCCTCTCGAGGGATTCCGACCGTCGACCTCTTTAAAACTTTAGCGCTATACTTGATGCAATTTGGTTAATTTGAAATCACCCATCAATTGCTGTTCTGCTCTGTCGCTGAAACCTATCCGCTAAGGCTAAACTACCCGCTCGCTTGATTTTAAGTCTGTAAAGGACTTCTTTCATGTGCTGCGCTTGGGCGCTCCTCGGGCAACCTGCAGACCTGTGTATCCCGATACTGAAGACAAGAAATGTTGCTAACAATGACCAACATCTCCTTGTCATAGATTGTATAGAGCAACTCAGGGCCTCTTAGCTTATGACTCTCATAGGCAATAGGATGCCTATTTTGCATAAGGACAACTCCTACTCCTGCACCTGATGCATCACATTCTAATATGAAAGGTTGAGAGAAATTAGGTAGGGAAAGTACCGGGCAAGTACTCATGACTTTCTTCATTTTCTCAAACGTGACCTGTGCTTCATCACTCCAAGTGAAAGCCCCCTTTTTGTCTGTCATAGGGGCACAAATTTGGGAGAATCCCTTGATGAACTTTCTGTAGTAGCTGCAAATTCCAAGGAACCCTTTGAGTTCTGTGAGTGTCCTTGGGGTAGGCCAATTGATGATAGCTTGTATTTTTTCTTGATGAACTTGTATTCCCTTTGCCCCAATAATATGTGCTAAGTACAGAACCTCGGTCATGCCAATCTCACACTTAGACTCTTTAGCATATAAAGATTGCTCCTCCATGATACCCAGAATTTCATCTACATGCCGTAAGTGATCCTCCCATGTCTTGCTATAGATCAGTAAGTCATCAAAGAAGACAAGCAAATATTTTCTTAGCTCCTTGTTGAACACATGGTTCATACATGACTGAAAGGTGGTAGGGGCGTTGGTGAGGCCGAAAGACATCACAAAAAACTCATAGTGGCCAAAGTGACATCTGAATGCAGTTTTATGTACATCTTATTCTCTCATTTTAATCTGATGATAGCCCGACCGTAGATCTATCTTAGTAACGTAGACTGCACCATGAAGCTCATCTAATAGTTCATCAATCCGAGGAATAGGGTACATGTTCTTAATAGTCCTCTTGTTCAATGACCTGTAGTCAATGCACATGTGCATTGTTCCATCCTTTTTCTTAACCAACACAACTGATGATGTGAATGGACTTGAACTTGGTCTAATATGTCCCATAGCCAACAATTCCTTGATTGCACTCTCTATCTCGTCTTTGTGCTTCTTTGGGTGCCTATAAGGTGTAGTAATGACTGGTTTGGCCCCTTCTTCCAACTTTATGATGTGCTCAAATCCTCTATCTAGTGGTTGTCCTGGAGGGATAGGATCAAAGACTCTTTTGTGCTTGTGGAGAATTTTTTGTATATTTGGAGGGTATGTTTTTTGGGGCTCTCCTTTAGTATCCAAAATAAAACATTCAACTATGTAGGCTATCTCCTCTCGCCTGAATATGGCATGCATCTTTTTCGCTGTCACTATTCTGGGAGAATCCCCTATCATTCCTTTAAGTGTAACTCTCCTCCCTTCATCTGTGTTGAAGGACATCTCCATTGTTTTATAGTTGGTTGTGATAGGCCCCAAAGTGCTGGGCCACTGCACCCCTAAGATGATATTGGTGTCATTTACCATATAGAAGTCCCGTGTTAAGGTGTATCGACCTACAGTCAAGTTCATTTGTGGAATGTACCTGTCACAAGCTACGGTACGACCCCCCGCTACTTCAACCAAGAATCCTTCAAATTCGGCTGTGGGTAAATGTCTCCTCTCTACCATGGCTATATCAATAAAGTTGTGGGAGGCTCCTCCATCTATCAACATGGTTGCCCTTTGCCCTTGAACCACTCCTTTTATTCTAAAGGTGTTGAATTTTGGTATCCCACTCATAGAAGCAATGCTGATCTTTTTATGGCCTTTATCTGGTGTTTCATGATCCAATAGTGCTTCCTCTTCCTCTTTGAGGTTTGCCTGCATAGTATGGATAGCCCCATCTGTTGATGAATGCAGCTATAGGAGACATCCTCCAGCTTAGAAACCTGTGAGATGTGAAACATAGCAGCTATGTGAAGCCTTTCTCTCAGCTTACAAACCTGAGGGAAAGCCCCTAAGAAGGGTTCGTGGTTCCAGCCTGGGACAGAGCGTGGAACGTAGTGATGACCTCCTCCATGACGTGAGAGAGAAGAACTCCAGATGATTATCCGGTGGAAAAGCGATCTGTTGAGTTAGGACGTGCCTGTGGATGAGCACAAGGTGAACGTGAGAAATCCCAAAAGTGCTGGGCATATCTTCATGTGAACATAAATGAAGATGATATGATGGCCTCCTTTGAGAGCAGAGTTGACGAGAAGACTCCAGATGATTCTCCTGTCAGTGGCAGTGGGAAAGCAGATCTGTAGAGTAGACGTGCCAGTGGACGAGCACAGGTGAATGTGTGAAGACCTAGTTCATCTGTGTAATGCAGTGAATTAGTGTCATGGCATCCCTATGGATGTGCCCCTAGTGAATGAGCACTAGTGGGTGTATCAGATCCTTTGCTATATATTGTTCAAGAGTCAGACCTACCTGTAACCCTAGTTATTGTGTAAAGGGTATAGGTCGGCCCTATGTTAATATGATTAATATAAACAAGATAATTAATACTATGAATATTAATTATAATAATAAATATAATAATAAGTATATTTGACTTAGAGAGGTCGACCCTGTTGTGCCAATAGACGCCCTTGTTAATTGGTCAAAGTCTAATATAAGTAGGAGATGATTCTCCATTGTAGAATCATATCCTTCTTGTGTGTTTTGGAAATTTCAACAAGTACTTCTCTTTGGCAAAGGTGCGCACCTCTCTTGGGCGCTAGTCTTCTAGGGCTTAAGCATCCTCTTGTGTGCTAAGTCATTCTTGGTGGTGAAAGGTCTTTCTCTTGAAGAATATAGCAAAGGATTTGGTTGGGTTTTTCTCCCTTGCTGAGAAAGGTTTCCTAGGATATATCTTGTGTACTTGTGCATGGTGTTTCTTCTTGTGATCTTGGTTGCTGCAACATTCTTGTTTATGGTTAAGACACGATGAAATTGAAATGAACTACATGCTTAACCTAGCTTATGAAAACTCAAGACCATCATCTTCATCATCTGCCTCCTCCTCATTGTCATATACTACCTCAACATAGTGTATTTTCCCCTTGCCTAAACATCTATGTCCTAGTTGCCACGGATCCCTGCAAGTGTAACATAGTTGCTTACTCCTTAGATCTCTTATTGTAGCCTCATCTAACTTCCCTTTTCCTTTGTCCACTGGTCTAGTGTCACGGCCTCTCTGAACCATGGGTGGCTTAGGTGTGAACCTGTTTTTGTTGCCTGCCCCCACTAAATCCTTGGTGCGTTCAATGGCATCTTGTAAGGTTATGGGCTTGAAATCCTTAACCCATCCTTTCACTGGTTCTATCAGTCTTTCTATGAACAACATAGTAACCTTGATTCTGCCACATCCAGAACCATAATTGATACTCTTTGAAACTCTTCAATAAAGGCCTCGACTTAACTTGTCTGTTTAAGCTGTGTAAGCTCCCTGAAATGACAATCTGGGTCTTCCTTGTCAAACCTGTCAATGAGCCTTTCAGTGAATTCTTGGTTAGAGATGATGCGTCCATAACCCAAGGTGGTTATTCCATGAAACCACCATTCATGTGCCTTTTCCATCAGATACATAGTTGCATATTTGATAGCTTCCCTTTCCTCCATAGGGTTCAATTGGAGGTACGCATCCATCTTTTGTACCCATGTCGTAACCAAAAGATGATATGATCCATCAAAAGTGGGTGGCTCCATTTTCCCCGCTTTTCGTCCAAGTTCACTCATACCTCTGTAACGCTCCTTGGATCTTCTTTTTATCTTCAAGTGGAAGTACTCTCCCATAGAGACCTGTCTCCTAAATTTTGTTGTCATGGTATTGTATTCCCTCTCTGCTGTTTTCCATTCTTCTCCCAGGCTTTCTGAATCCGAGGCATTAGCTTCCCTTCTTTGTGTGTTCAGGAAGGTAGGCATGTATGGCCTAGGGGTGGCTCTGCTGAGTGTATGAGAAGGAATCGACTCTCTCTCATTGGAGCGATGCTCCTCCATTTGACCTCTGTGTATAGATTCTTCATGATTCCCATTGCGTCCACGAGATCCATAGCTTCATGATTTCCACCATACAGGGGTGGGTCTTTGCCATGCCTCTTCTCCATGAAAAACTGAGAAAGGATTCCCTGATGTTTATACAGTGCTTCCAACACTATTATCATTCTATCTTGCCCCCTTTGAAAATTGGTAAGAGATAAGTGGAGCACAGACTGTCCCAATGATAAGTGGTTCTGCATTTCGGCCAGAGTATGCTGCATGCTTTCTTGATTGCTTTGGAGTACCTCTTTCACTGTATGGGCTACTTTATCTTCCAGAAGTTCAGTCTCTTCATATGTAGCGTTTTCTGTCTCATGTGTCTCTCCCATGCTGCCTTCCTATTCTTCCTCTTCTGGATTACCTGTCACGGGCTGTCCCCCACGGCCTCTTCTTCTAGTCATCTTGTTACTTTGCACAGGATGGCGAAGGAAAATCGCTTTGATACCACTGTAATGTTCCCAACCAAGTTGCGGCCAATAACTAGGGTTTTTGTTTGATGTTTTTTTTTTTTTTTGCAGATTACTATTACAGAAAGATGTGCTGAAGTATTTTTGCCGAGTTTATTGCATAGAAGACATCATAACAAGTATGAAACACATGATAACAAAGTAAACACATAAACAAAGATAAAAAGCTTTAGATCTGACCTTTATTTAGATAGAATAAGTGATCTTCATACATAGATCTGTAGATCTGGTACAATATAGAAGATATAGAGATCCTAGGTCTTCCTATCTGGCCAGATCTGGAGATAGACGGCCCTGGAAGGCTGGATCTGGAACTGGTACGGCCCTGACTGGCTGGAAATGCTCAATATTTTGGCCTCCTAGTAAATGACCTCCAAATGATACCAAAACACCCTCAAACTGTAGATCAGGGGCTCTAGAGTAGGAATGAAGCAAGTTGGAGTGAAAACCCCCAAGGTTTCCCTCAGATCTGTGATTATCCTCAATGGGAGTTGTGCCCTCCTTGAGAAATTCCTTCTGATCCAAATAAAATAATCCAAGGGAGGTACCATTGGTGTTAATGCTGCAAAAGGGCGCTATGACCCTAGAGATGAACCTCCAATGGTCTAAAACTGCAGATCTAGACTCCTCCAAGCAGATTGAACTTTTTCTATTCCAAGGATGTGCCCTACTGCTGGAAACCCTTAAGATCTGTGCACCAACTCCAATTGTTATTTGCTGAATACCAGTGACTGGATTAGAATGGTGATGGAGGGATCTTTCACCTCCTTGACCAAGCTTGAACCAGTAACAGAGGAGTTTTTCACCTCCTTGCTGGTTTCTAGGGTTTGTTTACTCAAAACCCTCAAAACGTAAGCTGTCTAGCTCAAGAGTGCAGAGTGCAAAAAGGAATAATGAGAATAGAATACCAAGAGGTGCACTCTTTTCTTTCTTTTATACCTCCTTTTCTAATTTTCCATTGAGTTGCATTTTCCACTTGCTAAGGGTTTTAATTTAATTTTCCTTAGTCTTTTACCAAAGTCACTTTAATAATATAACCTTAGATCTCTTAAGTGACAAAAACCACATTTCCTTACCCTTGCTTATCTTGGACTATAGTTTAGAGGGGTAGCTAGACTACTACGTCCTTAAGCTTGTGTCAATGAGAAGGGGATATTACATTTTGCTAGCATCTTTTAAACAAGGATGCAGAAGGATTTACAACTGTAGAAGCTTACCAAAGAGAGCAGAATTCAAGGACCTGTCCAACTCACCTCCCTGGAGTGCAAGTAGATATTGACCCATTGTTGTAGTAAGCTGCCTCTTCTAACAAGCCGAGTCTATGAAAGCCCCAGCTGAATGCACGATTCATCAAACCACTGTTTGAAATGAGTTTTACATATAATTGATCTTTTCTTGGACTGTGTGCCCCTTGGAAATAATAGGAAAAATGCTGAATGATTACTATTCCCATCTGCAACATTATCTCTGAGTTAATTTTTTTAGTAATGCCACATTGGGTAATATTCTAGAGCTGTGGATACAAAGCTATTGTTGTGACTTCAAATACTTCAATTTTTCACGATTGGTTATGTTCGAAAAACGTTTTAAGTAAAGCGAAAGTTTTATTTGCAATAACGAGTTTTAACTCTTTAGTCATCCATTAAAGTGCAAATTGATGGCATTTATTTATTTATTAACAAGGAAGCATCTTGTGTATGAATGAAAAGTTTAGTCCTCTAGAATGGATTCCTTCTAAAAGATCAATTGAATCAGTAGAAATGGCCTAGACCAAAACACTGTATTCCCTTTTGAGACAGTTGGAACTTATTGTAATAGCAATACGAGGAAAAGCATCTGAAACAGTGCCCTGGGATTAGAAACCTGTTCCCCAAAGGGAATGTTTCATGTAGTCCAATTTTGGTGTCTGCCTTGGACAAGCAACATCCATGTTACTGATGTTAATTAGAGAATGTAGCTTTTAATTTGTTTTGATTTTCTGCCTTGTTCCATGCTGGCAGTTTTATCCATCATTCAGTACTGGCGGTTTAATCCATCAGTCAGTGGTTTGATATATAGAAAAATAGTAATAAACTTAGTAGAGTATTATGGCTTTACATTTTTAACACAGCTTCTGGTTAGTTGATAATTACATAACTGTGGTAGTCATGGTGAAATAGCATGTTTTTGAAGCTGCCCTTATGATATTAATCAGAGATTGCAGTTCATAATTTGTTTTGATTTTCTGCCCTGTTCCAGTGCTGGCTGTTTTATCCATGTTTCCATCATTCAGTGCTTTGATATATAGAAATTTAGTAATAAACTTAACTGAGTATGATGGCTTCACATTTTTGAGACAGTTCTGGCTTGTTACTATTTATATAAAATGTGGTAGTTATGGTGAAATAGCATGTTCTTGAAGCTGCCCTTTTTTGTGGACCCCCCTGTCCACCATAATTGGAATTTCTTGCTTTTATATTTTGTTGACTCCTAGAAGTCCCATTTTGTTGGACCTTATGGAAGTCCTATTGCTTCCAAATATGATCAGAAAATGATTAAATCTGTAAGAGAAGTCCAAATGTCCAAGCTTTTACATTTAGTTGTCTCCTTTACGTCTCACTTTGTTGACCTCATGGAAGTCCTTTTATTGCTTCCAAATATCATCAGAAAATGATAAATCTGTAAGAGGAGTTCAATTTTCCCATCTTGTAATGTTGGATGTCCTCTTTTGATCAAACATCTTTAATTTTGTTGTTTGTCCCATTTTATCTAGTCTTTTTCTTTTCTTTTCCAGAGAGCATGGTGTTGTTGGTGATATGAGGGATGCATGGGCGAATGCACGGATGAGGAAAAATGTTTCCCTCATACATACATACCATGGGTTTAAAGGTATGCTCTTTGGCCAAGTCTAAGCATTCTTTCATTTAAGGCTGTCATATTTTTTCTCGGGGCAATGCATCTGAAGAATTATTTATCCTCCTGGTTTAACTGCAGGGGATAAGCAAGGAACTCTGGAATTTTTAAAGCTAATTTTGAGAGCTCTTTGCCTATGTTGGGATCGCCAAAATCAGGACTTGCACCTGGATTGGGTTCTATTTAGGGGGCGCTCCTTGGCTCCAATTTCCTGTGAAGTTGTAAATGATAATATTGATGGCTTTTATCCATCAGATCACTACCCATTATATGTAGAGTTCATGCTTCCTCGAAATTTGAGGCCAGTCGAGGAGACTGTCTAGCATTACCACCTCAGATGCTTTATTGTTCACCTCTCATATATTGGCATATAGGGAGAAGTAATATCTTTCTTGGTAGCAATATGAAATTTTTTGTTTGGGTTACTCCCATATTTCTCATGTAAAATAGTGGAGAAACTTGTGCTTAGATTTCAGTGCATTGTTAAAAGTGCTGGGGATTCAGTTGACATCCTGAATTTCTTACCAGGAACACAGTAAAGCATTTATGAAAATTAAGCTGGCTATAATTGCTATTGGAGAACTGTCTGGACAGATTATACTTTTAGCCTACGGCACTGATAAAGCTTTGTTGGTAAGTCCATAATATGGGTGAAATGAGTTGTACTTGGGTCACAGGTAGGTCAGAGGCAAGGCTCATGAAAAACTTTGAATACCAATCCACGGAATGATTTACGTCTATTCTTTCACATTATGCTACCCTTGTTCTTTTCCTCTAACAAAGGTTGTATAATAACTTCTGTGAATATCAACATAATAAAAAACATATGTTAACCATCTTCCAAAGGCTGTGATGTATGTTCAGTGTCTTTTGGAAAGTGTTAGCTTGTGATTATTGTTTACAAGTGATTTAACTCCGAAATTGTAGAACACTATATCTGAATAGGTAAATGCCTAGCAAAATTCTGCGATGAATTTCTGTTTGTTTTGACTCTTTTGCATACTTTGAAGTCATCTGTTGGGGTTTTGATCGGTCCAGAGAATCACTTCATGCTTCAATTTGCATTTGCTGGACTGTATACAGTAACTGTATTTTGTTAATATGTAAGAACTTAATGGTCATATTCAACAATAAACGATATGATGTCTACTATCTTTGCTTCATTTAATTATTAACATATGCAATATGTACTTGAGGCCTGTGATTAATAAAAAGAGGGTTGAGTTAAGCCACTGCTGAAACCATAAGTTGGAACTACCATCTGTGCTTAAGAATACAAGAATAATGTCATATGTAAGCTTCCATGGGATATCCTATTACTGGTGCAGGGTTATCCCCAATCTGTCACCCCATTTCCAACCAGATAACCCTGAAAAACTAGTCATACAAGAAGTCAGACCATGTAACTCATAATGAAGAATGTAGCTTTGTTCAAAGTCGTCAACAAAATTTGGAGGACCTAAATGATTAAGGTACGAGCATAAGTTACATTAGGAAAGTGCTCCAATCTTAAGATTCACAGTTGGTCTTCATTTTCTGTTACGGATAAGAAAGAGACATTGTAACAGTCAAACATCAAAGTATCGATCTTAAAAAAAATTGCATTAAGAAAATACAGATCCAATGTTCTAAAGAAAAATACAAAAGCTAGAACCTTTGTTTTCCCAAAATTCAATGCTACCATAAAATAGTTCCAGCCTACTCCAAAAACAGAGGAACAAAAATGTCAATTAAATAACAAAAATTGCATCAGTGGTGCTATACCATTTGCTATTTCCTGTGTCACCAGTGGAGCAACTATACCAGAATAAGAATCCCCTCCAACCCATATTGGATCAGATAGAAACTCACGGCCTGCCTCAAACCACTGCATCACAGATTATAAACTGTGCTGAGCTTCACAAAACTCTATTGCTGTAGGATAGAGCCAAAGACCTTTATGAGGAAAGTGTGTTTATCTGAGAGTCTTTAAATCTCTAATCATATAAGCTGTAGTTGTATTGGAGTATGAAAAACCGGTCCCAACTGGAGAAAATCAGGAAATATACTGTGGACACCTACGAGTGCAAACAAACTATTCAAAGTTAATTTGTTACATTAAAAGTCTTTATGTTGCAGAACATTCAAAGGCATCCAAACTCAAGTCCAAGTTGGGCAACAGTTTAGCAATCATAAGCTCCACCAATTAAGTGACAGAATTAACAGGACTGGAAAATGTATATCAGATATGCTATATTGAAGATATAATCTATAGGCCTTACAATAATTTGGCATGCCCACTTGACCTAAGTGAATGAAGAAACAGGTGAAAACATGTGTACTAACCGAAAGCATTTCATTAAAAGGATACTTGCACAGCTTGGAGCTTTGAACTTGGACCTTAGACCAAGAGCGTGGATTGGGGACGAGCTTAGTCAAATTCCAGGGATACTTATTGAAATCAAAACTAATTGGACCTGCAATAAGACAATACATTCTGACAAACATTAATAGATAGTTATCATTTTCTTCTACAATTTTTTTTAACAGTACTATTATGTTTTTTTTTCCTTTTCAAAGAATGCGTGCTAAACTACGACTACAAAATAGCATCCCCTTGCCTGCCCTTCCAAGTAGGGAAGGTGCATGAGATTGAGATCTAGCATCTAGCATTTCACAATTTTTTCAAAAGGCAATCAAATAAACTGAACACCGAATAGCTATGGACTGTAGAATCTAGAATTCAATTTTCATCACTCAGTTTACACAATCATAATTTATGTCAACCTGTTTCTATTAGAAATTGACTTGGTTTTGGTTGCCAATTCCTAACAATAAGGGGCAGAAACAAAACTTGAGACTTGCTGTTGGTCATTTCAACAAGCCATTCACATGCCAATTTCCCAGATTACTCAATTTCAAAACAAAATATAAAAGGATCATTATTTGAATAAATGGTAATGTTGGAGCATTGAAAGAGACAATGAGGATAAGTGTTCCACGAAGCTCATCAATGTCATAGGAAAATCTGCTGAAACTGGGGCAACTAGAACCTCCTGTAAACAAAAGAAGTGGGTCTTCTGCTGGGTTTCTTTCTGACTTGACAAAATAGTAGAAAAGCTATGCTCCATTAGACTCATTCACTGTCACACACCTGCATGGGTATGAAGAAAACACAAAATCTTGTTAAGCAGCTGATTGGTCATCCAATAAAATTATAAGCATCATAGATCACATCTTAAAACAATCCATATAAGAATTTTCAGTCCCTTCTGTTTGTTAGACTTGTTTTTTTACAGATTGCAGCAAGCATGCTCTTCCCCATTATAGTGGTGTTACAATGAAATGATGTCAATTTACAACACTTTTAAAGAATCCTTTCAACTTAGATGTCCCCGTTATCACACAATTTGTAGTTTGGGCAAAGTCCAACCCAAGCAACAAATGTGTGACAATTGGGGACACCTATCACTGTCACCTCAATAGATATCCCCCTTGTTTTAGTGAAGGACAACTCCCACACAAGGGAGGCTTTTTGGGTGACCCTAGGGGGAATGCAAAGGAGAAGTCAAGGAGAAGAAATGAGCACCCCTATAGGTTACAATGAAAGCTTATAGGGGCTTGATGGAAGATGAGTACTGGTCAAAGAAAAGTTGCCAATGAAGAATACCTGCAAAACAAAATGTTAGACAACCAAAACCAAGACAATATATGATGAAATGAGCTCTAGAACAAGGGGGAAACAAATTATTATTGCTATCCCAAAATTGCAGCAGTAAATGATTATATATCAACAATGACCTAGCTATAACAATTGCAAATTAAACCATCAAAACCGAGTGTATGATATTGGAAAATAAAGCTTGCAACTAGGACACAATGTTCCAATGTTTAAACCAAGACTTTGATAGAAAAGAAGAGCTGTTTATGAGTGTTATCAACAAGTATTTATGATAGTCCAATGGATGTAGAAAAAATTTGCTACAACAAGAAGTTCTAACCATTAAAATTTGCAAGTAAACCACCCAATCAATAGCTTGTCATCAATAGAACAATTAGCACAACTTACAAGTAATTTTCAGAGGTAGAAAAGTGGAAAAGAGTATGAGCGAGTAAGTTTGCTCCAACCTTAATCGCTGTAGCTTAATGTTTATTACAACAACACAATCACTTAGACAATCAAGACGCCCTTGGAGGGAAAAGAGAGTCAATAACATATAGAATTTAAATCCAACCTTGAACAATTTAATCTCTTAAATTTCACGTTTACCAATGCAACAATATTCAATCTCCAATGCAATTAGTGCCTTATCTATTGGGTTATTGGAGTCTCTTGCTTAGACAACAACCTAGGCAACAAAGAGAATAAAATGTTTCTTTGAGAATTAAACCCTTTGTTGGCGCTATGCATGGTTTGTAAGATGCTAGGTTCGATCTATCTATGACCAACAAAACCCACCAGACACTGGCCCTTTCGATGTCACCCGCTTGCACAGATGAAGTCTCACCCGATGTATCTATTGGGACTGCAAGAACCATGTTTCTACAGTGGTGAGAGAATGGGAGGCGATCATTCTGTTCATTCTTCCTTGTTAGTTTTGTTCGCGTAATTTTGTTATTTTTCTGTGTTAACTTACTTACCGATTTAGATTCATATTATCACTATATTCGAGATTACTGCATAAACTTATTACTTTCACAGTCATGATTATTGCACCATGATTAAACATTAGACAAACTAATCTAATATATATCCAGACAAAATTCCTAAGCATTCACATAAAAGACATACAACACAAAATTTAACGTGGTTCACTCAACTCTGGGCTATGTCTACAACGACTGACTTCTTTATTATGCTTTTGTTAAGTCCTTCAGGGTCGTGCACTGTGCTTACGAATATATATCATAGACATTTTTATCTTCTTGTTGAAATAATGTAACTGCGAAGAGCATTCTTATTATTATTTTGTTATTGGATTAAATCCCCATTGTGGATTAATCATGTTATTATTATTATTGGATTAAATCCCCATTGTGGATTAATCATGTCATTATAATTATTATTGTTATTGGATTAATCCCCATTGAAGATTAATCATGTCGGTAATTGTATAAGGACCAAATCCCCTTTTGCGGATTGGTCATCGGACAATTACAAAGTGCTGAATAAGAAGTCGGCCCCAACAGTTATAATGGAAGGCCCAGAATTAATTAAAGGTGGGTTTACCCACCCAGAGTGAGAGGTCGGCCCTGCCAAATGGTGACTCTTCACACATGCCAGATTGATATAAATAAGAGGCTAGCGCCTCACTTCTTACACACACTTCACTTGCTCATTCTCTTATGAGGCAAGCTGCAACTACAAGTTGGAGAGAGGAGAAGAAGGGTGGCGCATCTCTTGAGGAGGACTTTTCTGTATTGGTTTGAGTTATCTCTTGAACATTGTATAAGCTATTTATGATAAGGAAATTTTGCTGGGTTTTCTTCCCTTAGAGGGTTTCCCAGGATAAATTTTGTGTCTCTTGTGGATGTGTATTTCTCAGTGATCTTGTTCTTATGATGCTCTTATCTATTGAAATGCAAAGAACTATAATAATGGCATAAACATTAACATGGTATCAGAGCCAACCTGAAGGAAGCACAATCTGCAAGAGGAAAAACGTCACTGTTACCGTACCCCAAAATTAGGGTTTTGAAAAAGTGAGTATTTTCATCTCCCTAACACCCTAGAAAATTGCGCCCTCCCCCAAGGATCAATTTGGCACCAAGAGCGCACATTTTCAGTGGCTGGATCTCTCGGAAAGTGAAACCCTAGTTTCACAAAAGTACCAGAAGTACCAGAAAACCAGTAGCAGAAGTACCAGAGTACCAGAAGTACTAGAAGCACCAGTCCAGAAATCCGTAGATCAGATTTGACGGGGTAAAATTTGGATTTTCTCAAATCTGAAGACACCAGGCTGCTCGCCTCAGCCAAGCACACCTCCTGGTAAGATCAAAATTTGATTTTGAGTATTTTCAATTTTTGGTTATTTTTGTTGTCGAAAGTACAAGATGTCTGCAAGCACAAAGCTTGTTGAGAAATTAGAAGGCATAGACAACTTCCGTGCCTGAAAGTACAGGATTGGTCTGATCCTTGCAGAAAATGACCTATCAAGATTTATCAAAGAAGAAGTGGAGGAACCTGAAGATGCTGTAGAGAAAGCAAAGCATCAGAAGGATTCAATCAGGGCTCAGAGAATCATCGCAAATTCAATCAAAGACCACCTGATCCCGTATGTATCATCAAAGAAAACTCCGAAGGAAATGTTTGATGCTCTAAGCAAACTATATGAAGGAAAGAACATCAATCGAAAGATGAATCTCAGAACTCAGTTGAAGAATATCAAGATGCAGAAAGGAGAAATGATTCAAGAATACTTCTC
>JASDQU010737656.1:93682-115715 GCA_032191745.1 Picea mariana
TTCTGACCTAGTTGTTAGACGTAAAGCAAGATGAGTCATGCTTCTGACCTAGTTGTTAAACGTAAAGCATGACGCTGTGATTCCTCGCTTCTGACCTAGTTGTTAGACGTAAAGCGAGATGATGATATTACTTGCTTCTGACCTAGTTGTTAGACGTAAAGCAAGATGTGACTGATACTGAGCTACCAACTTAACCGCTGTGACATTGAGCTAGTATAGTACTGTGATGTACCAACCTAGTGCTGTGATGAGGTATCATTTTTACTGATACATATTTGATGCAGATGATGATAGCATTCTTTTGAGAATGATGATGCTACTGATGAAGAAAACTTCCGATGACTCGTAAATGTGATAGACAATTGTTCAAGATGATATTGACGATACTGTCCTCCAGATGCCACTGATGATGCAAACCTCTCTCGCCTGATGCTGATGAAGAATACCCTTGTTGTTAAGGGGGAGTGTTGAAATAATGTAACTGCGAAGAGCATTCTTATTATTATTTTGTTATTGGATTAAATCCCCATTGTGGATTAATCATGTTATTATTATTATTGGATTAAATCCCCATTGTGGATTAATCATGTCATTATAATTATTATTGTTATTGGATTAATCCCCATTGAGGATTAATCATGTCGGTAATTGTATAAGGACCAAATCCCCTTTTGCGGATTGGTCATCGGACAATTACAAAGTGCTGAATAAGAAGTCGGCCCCAACAGTTATAATGGAAGGCCCAGAATTAATTAAAGGTGGGTTTACCCACCCAGAGTGAGAGGTCGGCCCTGCCAGATGGTGACTCTTCACACGTGCCAGATTGATATAAATAAATGGCTAGCGCCTCACTTCTTACACACACTTCACTTGCTCATTCTCTTATGAGGCAAGCTGCAATTACAAGTTGGAGAGAGGAGAACAAGGGTGGCGCATCTCTTGAGGAGGAATTTTCTGTATTGGTTTGAGTTATCTCTTGAACATTGTATAAGCTATTTATGATAAGGAATTTTTGCTGGGTTTTCTTCCTTTAGAGGGTTTCCCAGGATAAATGTTGTGTCTCTTGTGGATGTATATTTCTCAGTGATCTTGTTCTTATGATGCTCTTATCTATTGAAATGCAAAGAACTATAATAATGGCATAAACATTAACACTTCCAGCCTAGCCGCTCTGCAGTGCAAGCCTCCCTTTCTTCGCATCATCCCTTACATTCAAACATTGATTCCTCTCTATTACAGACTATGCACACACCATAACGGACTGGAGCCCACAACAACAAGGAACCAACCATAAGGAACCCCTATTCTCCCAACCTGTTACATATTTATACATACAAGCTAGGGCTTAAAACCCTTCTTGTTTCGTCCCAAAAACCCATTACATTGCATGGCTAATTCAATTAACTGGTTGTTTGACTGCTTTCTTCTGCTTTTCTGTCTCATGCTGCTTTTGCACTTCGATTGCTTATTATTCCTGCTTTTTCCCGTCCTTCCATATTTATCCGGTCAAGCTGTCATCCTTCATTTTCGCCCGCTTTTTTCTCCTACTTTCTTCTCTACTTTATTCTCTTTTTCTGCTTTATTCTTCTCTCACTGCACACCGTAATTTTAGATGCGCTTCTGCTGCTCACTGTCCTCTTGGATGCGCCTCAGCTGCGCACTCTCGAATCTTCCTTCTCTCGTGCACCTATGTTGAACACTTCTTTTGTACTTGGGATTTTCCCCAAAAGTTTATTCCAAAACTGCCTGTTCAATAGGCCCCCAACACTTACATGTGGCTTGTCCCGAGCCACTTAGGCCTGTTACCTGTGACTATGCCACAACAAACTTTTGGGAGGCTACCTTTGCTACCTCCACTTCTTTGATTATCGCTGCCTCTGTTTGTGTGATCTCTTTGCCCCCCTGCATCGTCAATACTGTGCGTTTTTCCTCTGCTTCATATGTTGCCTGTTTGACCTTTCCCTGCACAATGGCCAGCTCCCCTATTATCCTCACTGCTTCTTCCTACAGTGGTTCCAATCATTGTTGAAGGATCTTTTTTGATTCCTCATCTTCTCCACTTCCAAGTAAGACCGCCTCTGAGCCAAAATGATTGTCATCCTTTTCGTTGGTGGAAGTGTAGCAACCCTATCTGAACCTTGTTGTCCCTGTTCTCATGCTTCTCTTAGCTTGGCCTCTATGGCCTTCATCTCAGGATCATCTACTAATTGTGTCCAAATCTGCACGCTCTTTTCACAGAGTTTGGCGCAATCTCCTTCTATCTTCTTAATATTGAAAATTGTTGTCGTCGCCATTATTTCTCTGCCTTCTCGCACTTTCGGTGGCGTTTTTGGCATGCTCCAAAATTGTCAGTCCTCAATCTGTGCTCTGAATCCCTTGATGACTTCACTGATATTTAACACTTGTTCTTCCATAGTAGCTTCTACTACTATGGGGACTTCTAGAATTGCTTTGTACAGTTTCTGGAAAGCTGCTTGGGTTTTCTGCACTATATGTTCAACTTCATCTTTCTCCTTAAGGGCTTTCTAGACCCTTTCCTCGGCTTCGGTTTTATCCTTCAGTACCTCCTCCACCTGGCCTTCAACTTCCTTTATTTGTTAAATCACAACGTCATATTGTTGTTGCAACTAAATCCTTTTATGCATTATTCTCGTGAGCTCCTGATGTGCTTGCTCTCCTCTGTTCTGAATTTCTTGCAATAGGCCTATCTGCAAGTCTTGTAGTCTTCGCATTGGCAACCTCGATAGAACTTGGTTCATATGTCCTAGTGTATTTACATGTTGCTGCAATTTGGCCATCGCAAATTCCAATGCATTTGTCTCAAGATGTAGTATCTTGTCGCTGATTGCTAACTGGGTCAAGACTGGATGCACACTTTCTGCTTCCTTTCCTGGAATCATGGATGGTCCTTCCTCAGTCCTATGCTCTTTGGTGATGCTTGCTGCTTCCAACAACTGCTGGAGTGTTTCAAGTTGATCCTACACTCTTTGTTGATGTTCTACTTGCTTTTGGGTGGCTTCTTCCATTATTTCTTCCGTGACATCCCGTACCTGGTCGCCAATCCTATCCATATTATCATTCGTTAAAGTATAGATTGGGGCTTCTCTATGTGCTTTAGTCTTTTTTCGTGCCTCTCCTGCTGGTTCTTTTCCCTTGTCCTTTCGTTTGACTCATGTCCGTTGAGCTTCTATCGTGAATGGGCTAGGCATATCACTTGCACCATTAGTCTAGTCATTTCCTTGCTTGTCATCTTGTTCTTCATTCATTTTATCTTTCTCTTCTTCTTCTCGTTGTCCTATTTTTTCTGCTGGGATTTTCCATCCTTCTTCCCAATGATTCATTATCAAACACACATCCTCTGTCATCAACCTGTAACTAGTTGGAAACCATTGGCATGCTGGGTCCTTCTTGTCTTGCACATACATGTGGTGCATGCCTGCTTTAAACCACGCGATATCCTTATATGTTTCTACCGTCTCCGTTGATATGCACAGTGTGTGTGCAACTTGATACCTGATAGTATCAAAATATACAAAGAATACGATGTTGTTGTCCTGCTGTCTTCTCTTGTTTGTTGTATGCCATAAGTTGGCATACCTCTCGCCCAAATTTCCTCTGCAAGATGTACCCATGCACTACTAATACCCTGGTTCTTACCACTCGATCAATGCAATCAATATCAACAACCATGCATAATGGAATTCCGTGCCCTTTTCTTGGGCCTCAATGCAATCTTGTAAAAACTGGTTCACGAAGAAGGTGACCCAGTTCATCTGAATCCCTTCCACACATTTCTCTACAGCTGCAATGACTACAACCGAGAGTTCATCTTTCCTGCACTTGTGCAACAACTTGCAAGCCAATACCTACGTTGGAAACTGAACATTGGTGTCATTGATGTTTTTCACATCGAGTCACCTCTTTCCTCTGAATGTTTGGAACTTTTCTTTCATCGACTCAGAGAGGGCTCACTCTCCTGCCTTGTTGAACAACAGGGCCAGATCCTCACTGGATTTTGGAAGTCCTGTAATATGTGTAATCAATACAGTATCGATTGATACTAGGGGATCCAACCAGCGTGTTCCCCCATGAACACGACTGAGCAACGTCTTCACACATGCATTTATCTCCAAATTTCACCTGAAATGTGGAATCTCCAACAACTTCAATATACCTTCTTTCTCCAACCCTATCACCCACTCCTATGTCTCTAGGAGGATTTCTCCTGTACTTGGTATGCTCGTCGTGCACACATATTTTTCCTTGGCCAATTTCAAGAATTTTTGTTCATCAGTGATGTC
Organism: Picea mariana; assembly: GCA_032191745.1. NCBI lineage: Eukaryota > Viridiplantae > Streptophyta > Pinopsida > Pinales > Pinaceae > Picea > Picea mariana. Next base: position 97,984 of record JASDQU010737656.1, read on the forward strand.
ATGATCCATGAATTTAAAACATGCAATTTTTCCAAGCATCTCTCCTTCAAGGCTTACCCCATGTAGAACTAGTGTTTTTTCCAATGGGTATTTCCCATTGGTTGGTACGTGGATCAATGGCACATCATCCATCCTTGGTGGAAGATAATCTCTATGGAAACTCGCCTATGATGTCGAAGCTGAAGCTCCGATTACTTCCTCGACCTCTAGTGTCTCTACTGGTCGTTTTGTTTGTTTTCGCACTACCACAAATGATGCTCCAACTTTGGGTGGGATCATTCGTCTTCTGTGACAGATTCCTGGACTAGCTTTGTGTTTGTTCTTTGGTTGGCTCCGGTGCTCTTGACTTCGCTCTGTTTTTCTCTCGCTTGCATGCAACAACGATTTACACTTAATGATCTTCTACTGGTTTTGTGCCTTTGTGCCAACTGTACATGTCTCATCTTGCCTTAACTACCTTGTCTAATCCACCATTGTGGTTGATGAGTTGTTAAATAAATGCTTCTTTATTACCAAATCCATTGTGTGATTTTTCCCTCATACTTCCAATCTGTCGTGATCTCCAATGACTTTTACCATTTAAGCTTATATAACGCCTTTATGACCTATCACTTCCACCTCATAGTCATCATTTCCACGATTTAATGATATTAACAGTCTTGTCATTGCCAAACTGCGTAACGGTTCTTGCTGTTGCATTTGTGTGCTTCACAGTCTCTCTTCTGTGTATTATTTTTTGATTTGACGTAGTTCTATTCTGATGTGTGATAATTGTTCCTTCTGCGCAATGTTCCTAATCCTTGGTACTCTCACACTCTTTTTCTTTTTGCTATATCTACTTTTTATTTGATTTTATTCATTTTTCTACTTTTTATTCATTTTTCTGTGTTTTTCCTTCCTAGTATGGTACATCTACTATGATACATGTGTTCTGGTGCATCCCAGATCAATGCACAGAGTGTCGACCATATCTGTAGAGTTTTAGTCGATTTCCATTCACCATTCCTCCGATGACTTCTCCATTCAGGGTTTCCAACTGCACAACACCCGTCTCTGTGACGTGTTATTACATAGGGACCTAACCAATGCATTCTAAACTTTTTTGGATGCTGCATAAAATCGCTGTCATAAAATAATACCAAATATCCTATTTGAAACTTTTTCTGTTTAATGTGTCGATCATGCCAAGCCTTCTCTCTTGCTGATGGAAACCTGCGACAAACCGATCTTTTTCAAGCTGTACCACTTGTGTCGATATCTCTTCTACTCAGTGATCGCTGCAATGTGTAGGCTAGGTAGAATAAACTCCATTGGCATCACTGCTTCTTGCCCATATACCAATCTGAAAGGTGTGTGTCCTGTCAACTTCTTACTTGTAGTCCTGTAATCCCATAACACTGCAGGAACTCTTAAGTCCCAGTGGTCTCTCCATACGTTATAAATTTTTGTCAAAGAATTCTCCAAGATTTTATTGAACGCTTCCACTGTTCCATTGGCCTGAGGATGATACAAGGTACTCTTTTGATGATGAATTTGGAACTCCTCAGTCAATGCTGCAATTGTCTTGTTCAGAAAGTGTGTGCCTTGATCACTGAGTAATATGCGCGAACATCCAAACCTTGTGACTACATTCTCAAACAAAGACCTCGCAACAGTCTCTATCGTGCAATTTGTAACTAGTGCTGCTTCTTCCCATCTTATCAAGTACTCCGTCGTAGTGATTATGTACCTTTCTCCCGATCTTCTTGCTTCAGGGTTAATTGGACCCTCAAAGTTTATAACCAATTTCTCAAATGCTTGCAGTGTAACCCGTGGATTCAAAGGCATTTCATTCCTCCTATATGGATTTCCCACTCTTTGACATACATCACATGACTGACAGTATTCCTTTGCATCTTTGTGGACTGTAGGCCACCAAATCTCTGCGCACAAAATCTTCTGTGCAGTTTCTCTCCCTGTGTAATGTCCTCTTGCAATTCACGCGCTTCTTCAACTATCATCGGTCTTTCATATTCCAACACACAACGTCTCAATATTCCATCTGCACCTAACTTGTATAAACTCCCTCCAATCAATTGATAATCTACTGCTTTCACTACAAGTTTCTTCTTCCCTGCCACCGTCATGTCTGATTGAGCCATACCTGTACTTAGAAACTGCACGATGTTTGAGAAGTAATCATCCACCATCTTTACTGCAAACAATTGTGCATATGGGAAGCTATCATCGAAATTGCCTGCATATTCACCTGACAATATGTGTGATAGATAATTTGGTCCTACATTCATCTTCCCTGGTTTCACTACAACCTCAAAGTCATATTCCTGAAATTATAATAGCCATATGCATATTCTCCCCCCCAACACTGGCTTGTTGACTAAGTATTTTAATGCATAATGGTCTGTATACATCTTAAAGTGAGACCCCAATAGGTAATGCCTGAATTTTTGTAGTGCATAGACCATTGCCAATCCTTCTCATTCCGTGGTGGTATAATTTTTCTCTGCTATAGAAAATTTCCTACTTGCAAAAGAAATTGGGTGATCTATGTCTTGCTCCCCTGATTGAGATAGTACTACACCCAACGCTATGGACGATGCATCTACATGAACATGGGAATCTTTATTACAATTTGAAAAGATCAGAATCGACGTGGTTACAAGTTTCTGCTTTAAGGTGTCTAATCCCTTCTAACAATCCTCATTCCATTGAAACTTTGCTTCATTCTTCAGTAACTTTTCCATCAGTGCTGTGATTTGCAAATATCCTTTGATAAATTTCCTGTAATAACCTGTATGACCTAGTGTTTCTCTCAACTGTCTGATTGTTGTAGGTGGTTCTAATTCAAGAATTATTGCAATCTTGGTTGGATCTACTAGTAATCCCTACTTGCACACTACATGTCCCAACATAATTCCAAACGATGCACAAAAAATACACTTCTTCAAGTTCAATGAAATTTGACACTGTCTACACCTATCCAACATTATTTTAAGGACTTCGATATGATCCTTCAGTACACTGAACATAGTCCAATTGTCTAGGTACACTTCAAGGAACTTATGGATAAAGTCCTTGAACGCTGCAACCACTTATCTCGAAAACACCACAGGGACATTCTTCAGTCTAAAGGGCATTACTGTATATTGATAACTTCCCCAATTTGTCGCGAAAGTGGTCTTGTGTTGATCCTCCTGTGCAATTTTTATCTGATGGTACTTCGAGAATCCATTTGTGAAAGAATAAGTTTATTGACCCCCTACGTTCTCTAGTACCTCATCTGTGAATGGTGTTGGGAAATGATCATGAAAACACACATCATTCAACTTCCTTAGATCCACACAGATTCTGATTCCTCCTATCTTCTTTTCCTGCACTACCATTGGACTAATCCACTCAGATTCTTCTACTGGTTCGATAATTCTTGCTTCCAACATCCTGTCTATTTCAGCCTTCACCTTTTCCTTGTACTTCAAATTTAACTTGTAACGTCGCTGTCGCACTGGGTTAGTACCTGGTTTCAGTGAATCTTCATCTCACCTAAGTCCCCAACTATTGCCTTCATCTATGAAAATGTCATTGGGAATAGGTCCTAATATTCTTGCAATAAGTCTGCAATCTTCTCTACTATCTCATCACTCCGATAATCTCCTATCTCCGCAAACTTGGGATTCTATGTTATCCAACTGTTTACCTTTTGTGTCTTTATAGGCTATGTATATGCGGTGGATTCAAGCTCTGGACATTCTACTGACCATTCTCTTTCTGTCTGAGGTACTTGTACATTTCCGGGATCCTCTTCATCATGTTCCTCCTTATCCATATTGTAACACTCCAATAACTTGTGGAAATCATATTGGCTCTGTTGCACTACATAGTGGTACCATCTTCATCGACCCTTCTTCTAAAAATATGTTGGTTCGAATGGCTTGTAGCACTGCATCTATTGATGGAGATTCATGGTCAAATGTGAATATGATTTTGAACCTCTGGACCATCTCTTCCCATCTTGTTTTCTCCCTGCGCGTTTCCAATTCCATATACCAGTTCTTCAGAATTGTGTTCAACGTGTCTATAAATATGTGCGTCCATTCTATTTCCGGTATTGAACTCCATAAAGTCCTGCAACATTCAACATGACCCACTAGATCACTCTCTCTTGTATACTTCTACGCAATATTTTCTTCCTTAGTGCCAAACCTTACTTGCATTAGTCTCTTGCATCATGACCAGTCTTTTATTCCCTCTATGTGTGCAACCCACTATCTGGCTGGAGTCACTTTTAGGAAAATATCTAGTGCTAACAACCTTTGTTGTTCGGGTACCTGCAACTCAAATTCCTTTATAAACAAATTTATATCAGTTAATCCGTTATACCTGGGTGGATCACATAGCTTTGTTCCGATCGAACACAAGGATCAAGTTATACATGCACATCATCTAGTTGACACTTCATGCATTCTTTGTTGTCAATGCTCTAGGCCTTATTTAGAGTCTGATGCACACAAACTGATACTTCGCCAACTTAGTGCACCATCTATAGTAGGGTTGAAATAATCCTCCGTCCTCACAGTCATGTTGTACAAGTTGTCAATGTCATTTCCTCTGACTGAATCTATGTATCTCTTCCCTTTTGATGGGTCCAAGGGTGCAATAACTTTCAAATCTTCAACTTCAAATATCATTTCCCTCCTCTTCAAGTTAATGATAATCTGATTATCAAAATCCCATTCCAGTCCCATCAATGTTGGATATGGTTGACTATCATCCACTATCTTAATAACCTCAAAGTCTACCACGCTGCACACCCCATCTATGTTCGCAGGTACTCCAGTCAAACGATCAATCTATACTATTTTGTGCTAATTCGCAAGCCTTAGCTAAACATGAGACCATACTAACTTGGGTTGCCCATCATATCTCATGTTTTCTTAGGTAGAACATTCATGTTGGACCCCAAATCCTGGATAACATTATCTACATCATACTCCCTAATTTGCGTACTGAATCTGAATTCTCCGTTTGTCCTCTTCCTGTGTAGTACCTGATTTACCACCCTTTGTGTGATAGGAGTTTCCCTTCCTCGTGTACAATGATCAATCATGTCATATAGTGTACTTAGCGCATTTTCATTTTTCATTATCTCTACACAACTTCTAAAAAATTCTGTTAGCGTGCTTACCTTTCCAGTCGGCTTCTCAGGTACATCACGATATTCTACATGCGGCTTAGCTGATGTTGATGCTCTCTAGTCCAATTCGATTACTTATTTTCTTGCGCTCTGATATTTCTCCTTTTCTCGCTGAGGATTAAAGGATGGCATAGGCCCTGCTAAATTTCTTACCCACTGCTAAGTCTGCTTCCCTCCGTTCATCATATCATCTTCTGTTCTATCTCCTTTGTGCATAACAACCATTATTCTTGGTCTTGTTATCCCCCACTTTCAGGGATAAATAGGAGATCATGTCTCGAGACCCACAGGTCCTATACATGGAGTATCGAGAGCAGGATTGACTTTAGCATGGCCCTGGAGGGCCCACCTTTTCTTTCTTCCAACATCTTTATCTTGTCAATAGCAACAACATCCACCACCATCGGCTTGGTCCTGTGTTAGAGATGGTTCTTTCTCCATGACGTAATTAGTCCAGGTATCATGGTATGTGTCACTTTGATCATCAAAACCATTGAATGTATGCATCTGATTCCTTTTATTTCTAACAATTGCTTGGATCTTACACTAGCCCACTTGACCATGTTTGGGGGGATTGACAGGGTGGCCTAGCAAGCCTGTATCTGTAGGTTTTGCTTTTCCATTGGGAGGAATTTCTGAAAAGCCATCGTCCTCTCCCATCATAGTACCACTTTTCCATCTTGTTTCCCGCTCACCTATCCCATTCCACTTGTCCAGACATTGGGTTGACCTATTTTCAGGATTGCACCTTATCTCGTGGGAAGAAGGGGCTAAGGGCCCAGAAGGTAATAGTAAGTTGGTAAAAGATAAAAGCCTAAAAATAAAACCTTGAGATGCTTTGCCGAGGGATCCCTGAGAAAGCAATAAAAAGCTTCTCAACAAGAAACAAGAGGGACCCAGAAAAATAATAAAACAAGGCCTAACCAAAGGATAGGGGGTCTCATCACGAGCCAACCAATTAGGTCCATGGGTATATAACAGTATGACATTGCCATTAGCTGGTCACCACGCCAGGGCAGTGACTCTTGGTTGCATGGCCAAGGGAAAGGGGGTCTCATCACGAGCCAACCTTCTCATTTATGTGAAAATACTTGTGGGTAACGCTGTCACCACTGGTCACCATGCCAGGGTAGTGTCCCCTGATTAGCTCTTGAACAAAAAGAAATAAAAGATAAAAGAATATAAGAATGAAGAATAAAAGGAAAGAATGGGCTTAAAAAAAAATGCATCCATGACAGGTATAGCTTGCCTTCTACAAAGGCACCTGCAGGTAACATTGTTGCATCCTTGGCCCACACTGCACCCACATGTTTGGACATCCCCTGACCACATCACCCACTTACATGGCTTGGATGAGGTCTCTTCCAAGAACTTTCCTTCTTCTATGGACACTAGCCCAATAGGATGCCTTGTCCTTTTCTCCAGACTTGTATTGTAGGCTTCTGTAAACGTCTTTGAGCTGTTAACTGATGTATTAGGGATTTTATGCACATGTTTAATAATATTGATGATGAGATGTGATTGACAAGTACCATTTTGGACCGGTACACATGGGGAGATGATCAGTTTGGACCTCCATGGGGTTGAAGAGCCCATCAGGTGGATGCTAAGACCCCATCAGAGGGGAGAGACAAGATAGAGATGGATCAAGGGCTTTGCACTGGAGAAGAAGAGGACGTTCCACCAGAGGCACCCCGACAGAGCTTGACCCAGCGGGGGTGGCCCTTTTCCAGTGGAACGTTGGCCTTGGAAGGCCTATGATGTCACCATCTTGACCATGACATCATCCAACATCATGGACATCTTGGGAGGCAGACTAAGCAACATTGGCACGTGTGGCAGGTTGGAGAAGCCCTAGGAGGGCTGACGTTTTACTCCAATATGGCCCCATTTTTGCTAGAAGGGGCTGATGTCTCCCTTAAAGGGGATTATTACTTATTTTCAGCTTGATTAGGGTTTTAATTTGACAATTTAATGTAAAAACAATATGATTTGGTTTTTTGGCCTTGTTAGCCTTTTACATGACCTAAAATGTAAAATTAGGTCATGGTACTATATAAATAAGGAATTTTTACCTTCATTTTTTGGATAACAACTCACTCACTCCATAAGGAGGTCTGAAATTTGCACCCTCTCTTAGGTTATTGGCTGATTTAGTGATGTGCACTTGTTGAAGGAGGATTATTTTGGCATGTTTTGGAATTTCTCTTGAAGGAAGGTGTTACAACTAGGGTTTGCATTGATATTTCTTGGTGAATTGTAAGTATTTTTCTGCAAAAATTCTTGAATGAATGGTTGTAGTTTAATTTCTTGCATATGTTTATGATTTTGCTGAACACAACCTTAGGTGACAAGCACACAGGTAGGTCCTTGTCTCATGTCCCATTTGAGATAATTTTTCAGCCATTGAAGAAGGAGAGAGCCTAGCCATTGCTACACTGCCTTCCTTTATTCATTTATTGCTAGCCATACCATCTAAAGGCCAAGAAGAGAGAGACGTCTTAAGCGTAGGTTTACTACACTTAAGGCCACTTTTTCTCTAGGGTTTGCTAAAAAGGCCTTGCTGTAGCAACACCTTGCCTCATCAAACCCTCTAGTCTTGTTTTTTATGCTTCATCTTTTAGCTAGCTGTTTTTTCCATTGAGTTAAGGAAGGAGGAGAGAGCATCGATGCCTAGTTTACCTACACCAAGGTGAGCCTCTCTCCCCTAGGGTTTTGACTTTGGGGCCTTGCTCTAGAAACACTCCAAATCTCCTCCCTCTAGTCCTTGACTTACTTACCTTTCCTTCTTCAGCTCTTGCGTCTTCCACTATTGATTCCATTAACCCTAAGGTAGTGATCTAAATAGACCTCATGCACTGAAGTGACCTTTACCACAAGCAACTCTCAACACTTTGAATCAAACCCTAACATAACTAACCCTAGCCTAGAACTAACCTTCTAACTCTATACGATGCCGCCATACCCTGCTATTAACACCTTTGTGCAACAAACGTTTTGTTTTATAAGCAATTGAATGATGATTAAGAGAATAAATTAAATGAAGTGTTGATTTATTACTTTGAATGCCATATTGCCCCAATATTGATTGGTGAAGTGACAATTTTCATTGCCATTTATAAACATTGACTTCATCAATATTTATTGCTAAAATTTCTTATATGTTCATTAGGCAGCCATCCATTTATATGAAGTACTAACCCATTGAATTAGCTTGCATATATCGTTTGCTGTTGCTTTGTCTCATGCATGTATATCTTTCGGGTTTTACTTTATTATTGGTTGTTTAGCCAGGACTATCTGCTTGTTGGTGACTTATGAGGGGTAAATCTATCCTTGTCTTTTAATCCTCTTGCCTTTTCGAAACCCCAGGTCACCGGGGACGTCTCCCCTGGGCCTCACCTCCCTAAAGAGAAAGAACCATCCCATTTTGGTGATATTGGGTGGGATTGGTTCCTGTTATGCTAGTTTGACCTTCAAACCTCAAGTTTTTATCCTTGTTGTGCGATAAAATTTTGGCGCCGTTTCCGGCGAACACTGAGTCAAAACTTCCTCAAGACGAAAACCTTTTCGGTAAGCCTTGACTCTAGAAGCCTTATCTTACAAGCTTACCTGGTGACTCCACTTAGGGTGTTTTCCCTTATCTTTTGATAGTTTCAAGAAAACTATCTGGCGACTCCACTGATGACAAAGCCAACTATGACTTCACAATGGGACCTGGGAAACTACAAACCTTTAGACATGAGTAACATCCCGGGGCATCCTCAACAAATGCCCTTTGAATACATAAAGTTTCTCCCTGGATTCACTGGTGGTGATAGAGAGAGAGCTGACTATCACATGAGAAATTTCTGAAACTTGTTCCTATCCTACCCTGTCGATGATTATGCTGAAGACGTGGTCATGAAGCTTTTCTCTACCACCCTTTATTGCAATGCCAAAGAGTGGTATGACAATATCCCTGATGCCAACATCACGACTATGGAGCAATTTGAGGAAACCTTTCTCGAGAGATGGGGTATCCAGTTGGAAGACATCCCAGTACTATTAGAAGAAATCAAGCATATAAAGAAAGCTGAGGATGAAACTGTCAGAGACTTCCAAGATAGATTTGAGAACATGCTGTATCAAATTCCTGAAAGTCATCATCCCGAGGAGAGATACCTAATCCATCTCTTTACTTGTGCACTTTTGGGATATCTGAGTTTTCCCCTTGATAAGAGAGTCCCACATATGCTCGATGAAGCCTACAACATGGCTGCAAGGATTGAGGAGTACATCCCCTTATCTGAGATAAGATGCCTCTTTACCTCAGGTACTCTTAATAGGGAAAGTTTGTTTGCCCTTGAGAACTTCATTATTGATTTCCAAGAAGAAGGGGAACAAACCAAAGATCCACAAGGGATTGCTGAAGGCACAGTCGAGGAGCCGGAACCCAATGATGAAGTATCAACATGCCCTCCTCCTCCTAATGAAGCGATCCACAAACCTTCTCCACCTGCACAAAAAAAAGATGATAAGGTTAGTTTCTTTCCTTTTAAGGATTTTGATGATACCTTGCTCCATGATTCAGAGAGTGATGGAGAAATGGAATCCCCGAATGAAGAGCATTTTCCTTTTTGTACAATCAAAGATGAAGGGGAAACTCATGAGGATAAGACAATAATGCATGTTAAAGATACCCAAGTCCTCAAAGCTCCTGCACAAGAAGAAAGAGTAATTTACCCTCCTATCCAAGATTTTGATGATTCTCTACTTTATGATTTAGGAAAAGAGGAGGAAATGGGTGAGCTTTTGAATGTTTCAAACCCTCCATGTTATGATACTGACACTAACTTAGTTGATATTGATGAGTTCATACATGTTGGGATACGTAGGTGGGATGTAGTTGGTTATGATATGGATCCCATCTATGACATAAAGAGTCATCTCCGAGTGTTGCCTTTGCAATTATCACAACAAGCTCTTGACCAGTGGCAACAAGGAGATGAGATTTTTACTGATGCTCCCCAAACACCCAAGGTTGACCAAGTACCGTATTTGCCTGATGATTTTTGGTCTTACCTTGAGGGCTTTGATGATTACTCCTCCAAGCACTTATATTTACCCTATGAAAATGACTATCAACCACCACTGTGCTCGGGTTTTGATAGGAGTAAGAATACTGTTTTCCTAAAGAAGGATTCTCATGACCTTTTTCCCCAGCGACCTCTTATTGCCTTACCTTGTCGTATCATTAAAGATGTAGTTGGAAATTATATCTTTTATATTGAGTTTCCTCTGAAGCAAACCTGAGAATCCAAGGGTTGGTTGAAAACTACAGATTTGAGTTCATAATCTCAGTTTTTTAACTTTCCCTTGAGAGTTTTCCAGTCGTCTGCTAGATCTTTGTCAATCCCTTCCCGAGCTTCAGAGTGTGAAGACGTCCTAGGTAGCCAGTTTGTTGATCTTTTGAGTCAGTATTCTGAACCTTGGAATTTTCATGACCCCTTCTTGAAGTGGATTGAGTACTTTCCTCAAAGACTGACTTGGCACAATTTTATCCCTCCCACCCGCTTCCATGAGTTAGAGTTTGTGATTTTCGATGATATGATATATGCTCTAACCCATGTCATTTTTGTGCTTGATTTATCACTATTTTGGTCTATGATGAAGCACAAAGGTAGGTATTGTGGGACGTTGCTAGACTGGCTTCACTGGTTGTTTGAATACACCCAACATCCAACCAATAGGTAGGTACAGGTAAGTAGTTTGTTTTACATACGCACTATTGATTGTTTCATTTCAGTCTATATATATCTATAACTGTGTTGGGGTGGCATTACCACCCCAATTTTGTTACTGATGCTTCTATTGAGATCCAAAAGGTCAACATGTTATGCCAGAGATGTTGAGGTTCTCATGCGCTCTACGGTGAGAACATGTCCCCGAGTTGGAGCCAGATGTTATCCCCCACTTTCAGGGATAACTAAGAGATCATGTATCAAGGCCCACAGGTCCTAGAAATGGAGTACCGAGAGCAGGATTGACTTTAGCATGGCCCTGGAGGGCCCACCTTTTCTTTCTTCCAACATCGTTATCTTGTTAGCAACAACAACATCCACCACCATCGACTTGGTCCTGTGTTAGAGATGGTTTTTGCTCCATGAGGTAATTAGTCCTGGTATCATGGTATGTGTCACTTTGATCATCAAAACCATTGAATGTATGCATCTGATTCCTTTTATTTCTAACAATTGCTTGGATCTTACACTAGCCCACTTGACCATGTTTGGGGGGATTGACAGGGTGCCCTAGCAAACCTGTATCTGTAGGTTTTCGTTTGCCACTAGGGGGAATTTCTGAAAATCCATCATCCGCTCCCATCATAGTACCACTTTTCCATCTTGTTTCCTGCTCACCTATCCCATTCCACTTGTCCAGACATTGGGTTGACCTATTTTTCAGGATCGCACCTTATCTCGTGGGAAGAAGGGGCTAAAGGCCCAGAAGGTCAAAGTAAGTTGGTAAAAGATAAAAGCCTAAAAATAAAACCTCGAGATGCTTCGCTCAGGGATCCCTGAGAAAGCAATAAAAAGCTTCTCAGCAAGAAACAAGAGGGACCCGGAAAAATAATAAAACAAGGCCTAACCAGAGGATAGGGGGTCTCATCATGAGCAAGCCAAGTAGGTCCATGGGTATCTAACAGTATGACATTGGCATTAGCTGGTCACCACGCCAGGGCAATGACTCTTGGTTGCATGGCCAAGGGAAAGGGGGTCTTATCACGAGCCAACCTTCTCATTTCTATGAAAATACTTGTGGGTAACGCTGTCACCACTGGTCACCACGCCAGGGCAGTGTCCCCTGATTAGCTCTTGAACAAAAAGAAATAAAAGGTAAAAGAATATAATAATGAAGAATAAAAGGCAAGAATGGGCTTAAAAAAAAATGCATCCATGAAAGGTACAACTCGCCTTCTACAAAGGCACCCGCAGGTAACATTTTTGCATCTCTGGCCCACACTGCACCCACATGTTTGGACATCCCCTGACCACATCACCCACTTACATGGCTTGGATGAGGTCTCTTCCGGGAACTTTCCTTCTTCTATGGACACTATCCCAATAGGATGCCTTGTCCTTTTCTCCAGACTTGTATTTAGGCTTTTGTAAACGTCTTTGAGCTATTAACTGAGGTATTAAAGATTTTATGCACATGTTTAGTAATATTGATGATGAGATGTGATTGGCATTTCTATGATCCTTGTGACTGATGAGCCCACAGAGGGCGTAGCTTTTGATGTGCAGGACCATGCCCGATGGACAGGTACCATTTTGGACTGGTACACATGGGGAGACGATCAATTCAGACCTCCATGGGGATGAAGAGCCCATCAGGTGGATGCTGAGACCCCATCGGGGGGGAGAGATAGGATAGAGATGGATCATGGTCTTTGCACTGGACCAGACCAGACCAACGTTGGCCTTGGAAGGCCTAGGACATCACCATCTTAAACATGACATCATCCAACATCATGGACGTCTTGGGAGGAAGACTAGTCAACATTGGCACGTGTGGCAGGTTGGAGAAGCCCTAGGAGGGATGACGTTTTACTCCAAGATGCCCCATTTGCCCTAGAAGGGGCTGACGTCTCCCTTAAAGGGGATTATTACTTCTTTTCAGGTTGATTAGGGTTTTAATTTGACAATTTAATGTAAAAACAATATGATTTGGTGTTTTGGCCTTGTCGGCCTTTTACATGATCTAAAATGTAAAATTAGGTCATGGTACTTTATAAATGAGGGATTTTTACCTTCATTTTTTGGATAACAACTCACTCACTCCATAAGGAGGTCTGAAATTTGTGCCCTCTCTTGGGTTATTGGCTGATTTAGTGATGCACACTTGTTGAAGGAGGATTATTTTGGCATGTTTTGGCATTTCTCTTGAATGAAGGTGTTACAACTAGGGTTTGCATTGATATTTCTTGGTGAATTGTAAGTATTTTTCTGCAAAACTTCTTGAATGAATGGTTGTAGTTTAATTTCTAGCATTTGTTTATGATTTTGCTGAACAGAACCCTAGGTGACAAGAACAGAAGTAGGTCCTTGTCTCATGTCCCCTTTGAGAGAAATTTTCAGCCATTGAAGAAGGAGAGAGCCTAGCCGTTGCTACACTCCCTTCCGTTCTTCATTTATTGCTAGCCGTGCTATCTAAAGGCCAAGAAGAGAGAGACGTCTTAAGCCTAGGTTTACTACACTTAGGGCCTCTTTTTCTCTAGGGTTTGCTGAAAAGGCCTTGCTGTAGCAACACCTTGCCTCATCAAACCCTCTAGTCTTGTTTTTTATGCTTCATCTTTCAGCTAGCCGTTTTTTCCATTGAGTTAAGGAAGGAGGAGAGAAAACCGAGGCCTAGTTTACCTACACCAAGGTGAGCCTCTCTCCCCTAGGGTTTTGACTTTGGGGCCTTGCTGTAGCAACACTCCAAAGCCCCTCCCTCTAGTCCTTGACTTACTTACCTTGCCTTCTTCAACTCTTGTGTCTTCCACTATTGAATCCATTAACCCTAAGGCACTGATCTAAAGAGACCTCATGCACTGAAGTGACCTTTACCACAATCAACTCTCAACACTTTGAATCAAACCCTAACCTAACTAACCCTAGCCTATAACTAACCTTCTAACTGTATACGTTGCCATCATACCCTGCTATTAACACCTTTGTGCATCAAAAATTTTGTTTTATAAGCAATTGAATGATGATTAAGGGCATAAATTAAATGAAGTGTTGATTTATTACTTTGAATGCCATATTGTCCCAGTAGTGATTGGTGAAGTGAAAATTTTCATTGCTAATTATAAACATTGACTTCGTCAATATTTATTGCTAAAATTGCTTATATGTTCATCAGATTGTCATCCATTTATATGAAGTACTAACCCATTGAATTAGCTTGCATATATCGTTTTCTATTGCTTTGTCTCAGGCATGTATATCTTTGGGGTTTTAATTTATTATTGGYTGTTTAGCTGGGACTATATGCTTGGTGGTGACTTATGAGGGGGGAATCTATCCTTGTCTTTTAATCCTATTGCCTTCTCAAAACCCCAGGTCACCGGGGACGTCTCCCCTGAGCCTCACCTCCCTAAAGAGAAAGAACCATCCCATTGTGGTGACATTGGGTGGGATTGGTTCCTATTATGCCAGTTTGACCTTCAAACCTCAATCTTTTATCCTTGCTAAAAACTATGCGATAAAAGGTCCTTCATTGCGTCTTTTGGTTGATATTTTCTGCACATTTTGATTTGGATTCGGGTTCTGGTTTCCTATGGCCTGTCATTTCGCAACTAATTGGGGACAATATTTTTTCACATGGTCGAGTGCTTTGTGGTATGTGCATGTTGTACACAGATTCAGACAGTCATGGGCCAAGTGTTTGGGTTGATTACAGTTATAACATATTATCGGTCCTTGTCCTCCCCTACCAAAATTTCCTCTTCCTCGGTCCCTACCAAAATTTCCTTTGTTTCCTGGATTGAAGCCTCTTTGGTTATTATATTGCAGACCCCCCGCATCTGCTGTAGCATTCTCCTTTTGAATCTTGTACATATATGATGTGCACTCCCTCATTAATTCAAACGCGCGACAATCTTTATCTTCACGTCCCACCGACTTGCAAAATGTTCAAAGCAAGTTCCTTGGGGTACATTGATACTTTTGTAGTAATGGACACTCAGTTGGGTGATGGCCCCATTTCTTACATATCTCAGAATATCCTCCTCCCGGTAATGGATTCGACACTCTTGTCGCCAAATACTACGTGAATGTGTTGAAGTTTTACTTATACAACTAGCAGTTACGATTCTTCTTTGTTATTATAATGATTTAGCACATTAGCTACATAAATAAAATCACTGAAAAAGAGGCAATCACAGAAACAATAGAGACACAAAAATTATATTGGGAAACCCTCATGGGGAAGAAAACCCAACAATACTTCCTGAATATACATAGACCAGAAACAAAGCAGAAGATCCTCCTCTACCCCTTCACTAGGAAAGAGTAGCACACTACTTAACCAATAGATACCGAGACATAAACCAAAACCCTCCTTGACGTCACCCCCAGTTGTAGTAGGTTATCCTCCTAGACTTGCACATTGCAGAGCTAGTTGGTGAGTGTGTGCAAAGAAGGCTTTGGCCTCCCTTATAAATAGTGGTTTGGCCAGCCTATAATTAGGTCTGTGCCGACCTGTCACTTTACCCTTTTAATTTACATTTAACTACCAAGGCACAATAGAACCAACTTTTATTAAGGCACAATAGTTCCTAATTAAATATAATATAATAATATTACTCAACTCTCTCTTAGGTAGAATATTATTCAAAGTTAAAATATTCCTATAGTATAATAATATTCTTCGAGGTTACAGGAGATGGTCGCCGTGCCTTGACGATCACAGGGCCTTTTTCCCTTCATCCTTCCTATCCGTGTTTGAACCATTCCTGAAGTTCCAAAGTCCTGCCACATAGCTTCGACCTTCAACCCTTTTTGGAGCATACATTCTAACATCCCAAACCTCTAGGAGTTTTGAACTCCCGAGGTACTGCCACGTAGCTCCGACCTTCGACCCTTTAGGGAGCATATGTTCTAACATCCCAAGTCTCTCGGAGTTCTGAACTCCCAAACCCCCGAGGTACTTCCATGTAGCTTCGATCTTCGACCCTTTTGGAAGCATACGTTCTAACATCTCAAGTCTTCCGGAGTTCCAAACTCCCGAACTCCTGGGGCCCCAATAGCCATTAGGTCAAAAAACCACACACTAGGGGGTGACATGCAACAAATAACATAGATGACACATGGCTCTAGCAATGAGTGACATGTGTTACGTTCTAGTTGGAATAAGCACGAATCAGGGTGATACGTGGCATACCAAACATGGGTCCACATCACCCTGGGTGACGTCAACATGCCACATCACTCCAGATGGACAACCTCTGGAAGCCTCTAATCTCGACTACCTGCAAAATCACCTGAATCCATGAAGTCCGAACTCCTGCCAACGACTTCCCAAAACCCCTTCTATCTTACGGTCGAGATGTGTCCACATAGATCCATAGATCTACAACCTCCATTTCTTCGAAAATTCGACGTTCAGAGGTTCCATTGTGTAATCTTCTCTTTACTCTCGGAGTGGTCAGTGCCAGGATAACCCCAGTGTAGATCTAATGGTTAGGGAGAGATCCCGGTGCGTCCCTATATCGACGGTCCTCTTTGATTCGCGACTTCGATGTTCGGGGGTTCTACCCGCTTAACACTCATTTTCTCTCAAAGGACTTTGCCGAAGTGCTATACAGAAATCCTTCCACTGGTGGATCAGACGGTTGGGAGGGGTTCTCAATGGACTCCCTTGATCCATGACTCACATTAATTCGCAACTCCGACATTCATGGGTTTTGGTTTTATGACACCTCTGTTCTCCCGAAGTGGTCAACGTTGGACTGAACACAGTGTAGATCCAACGTTCAGGGAATATCCCGAGTATCCTCAAATCTACGGCTTGCTTTACTTCGCAACCGATAAGTGGGTCAGGGTTTTAATTTGTGGGACATATCCCACAGTAATGGTTAAGATACTGCCAGATGTCAGTCAACCTCATGGGTAATTGAACCAGAAGGTTACCTTCGATTGGTTTAAGAGGTTGTAAAGTCATAACATCCCAAAGCTCCGAACTCCCGAAGTTCCGAAGAGAAAAGGCTTAGTTGCCATTGGGCATAGCATTGGGTTCCATGGTCCTGGTCATATGAGGTTTCCCGACAAGTTCTGGGACTACACGCCCAAATATTCGCTATGATTTGGTTAGGGCCATGGGCATGATCCCTCGATCACACACACGAGTGGTTTAAAGAATGCACCCTTTGTCTACATTCTACGAGCGTTATACCCTCTCATCTTTCAAATACTTTGAATGTAGTGTGGGAACACTTCTTGCGCTTCTCCTAGATTTTAGAACTTTGAGATTTCTTAACCTCTACACAACTTGCATAGACTATGTGCACCCTCACACTACCTCTCCTAAGCTTAACAAACCCTTTTTCCAGGAGACCCAAAACAAATGGAAGTGTAAGCATACATATATGAAACTGTGCCTATGGTCAACAAAATCACAGTTCATTTCCTTTAATTTGAGCCACTACAGGGGCTCAAGTATTTATGTGTACAAACCATGTTCGACCATATAGTTCCTTACTTTCTTAAATACACAACCATGAAAAATAAAGAAAAACAATCTAATAATCAAACATGCATGCACATCCCTGAAACTTTCACGAGATATTCAACCTTATTTTACAGTTATAGTTCAGTTTCATAGGGTATGATAATACTGTTGGATCATGTTGTCATTGATGCCAATGGTTTGATTGATTGATGTCAAGTGATTGATTGATTTCAAAGGATTGATTGATTGATGATTGATGTAATATAATATGTATTGTCCTTGATGAGAATGCATAGATGAAGATGGATCAATGAGTTGTCATTGATACATGATGAAGATG
>JASDQU010737656.1:128456-151317 GCA_032191745.1 Picea mariana
AATGTTAAATAAATAATTATTTAACATTATCAATATATTTTGGATTTATAAATATTTGGAGTTATATTTTCATTTATAAATATTTATTATTTTAATGTTTTTTTATTATTATTTTAATGTAACGCTATGTTATGTGAACTGTTCCGGGATATTTTCATCGATGTGACTTATTAAATAATTGTATTAAATGAGTATAAATTGAAATGCACCATAAAGAAGAAAAATCTCAATGATAAAGAAACATAAGCATTAGATATGAACACAAAAACTTGATAACGGAGTTCGCCCCTGGTGGACTATGTTTCCGGGTCCTGCTCTCAAATGGGTAGGCCTTTTTATTAATTCAAAAAAAGAATTTGGCAAATTACATAAGTATACCTCATTCTGGAGTTAAGCTGCAAAATCTTAGCTAATATAAGAAAACAAACAACACCACTGAATTTGTGGCGTCGAATTACCCAAAAACGATTGTCTCCACACCTCGATCTGAGTCTGGAACTTTCAGGCCCAAGAGAAATTATGTCTCGATTTCCGTGCCTGCAACCTGCAATAAATTAATGGAACCTGTCTCATTTTCCATGCCCCGTCCATACGGTCGTGTGCCTTGGTCCTTCCCCCCGTGCACTGGCGAATTTCAAAATTTAAATAATAAAGGCAAGCCAATTAACCAATGGGACCATTTGGTCCAACAGTTGGTAGAGGCATATTTGGGCGCTTGTATTGGGGAGAGGTCCCGAAGTCAAACCTGTTGGCCTCCCCCTTTGGATAGTTTTTTTTGCAACAGTGGAACCTCCCCACTAACTTTGGCAAAGGTGATAACTATGGTGGTGTATTATTTGAACCGTGGAACCTTCCCCCTAACTCTGGCAATTGGCGATAACTTTGGTGGTGTATTGTTTCAACCAACCAGATATGGCGGTGGTTGTATTTAAAATTGGCAGATTGGGGGTTGGCACTAGCGAACCCTGCCATTTTTGAAATATTCAGTTGTTGGGCATCATTGTGCATTTTATTGCTGCCACGTGGAAACCCATGACTAGGCCATGTGGTGGCTTTTTATTGGTCCACGTCACCACTTCTGCACGGTCATGCCAGGTCATCCCTGCCACATCAAATTTCCACGTCACCTACCAGGTGGCTGTACAAAGTGCCACATGGTTGTACGAACTGCCACTTGACACTTTTCCATTGGTCCATGGACTGACCGGAAAAGACCAAAAATGAGTGACATGTGGAAACCTCTGGTGCTGCCATGTCATCATGCTGATGTCATCATGACACATGTCATCCTCTGCATGTTCATCGTACCCTATACAGACACTAATGTCATCCCTACTGATGTTGATGTCAGCAGTACAGATGCTGACTCATCGCTGCTGACAGGGCTAGGTTGACAAAAAATTTGACCACAAATATCTTTTGATTTGTAATTACGTTTGATGAGCCATTTACACTGTTGTAAATCTTGCGACGTGCTCTTCGCGATGATGCCAATTTCACTGAGTTTTGAGGAATTTGAATTTTTTCCCTTTCTCTGTATGTTGAGGCCATTCTGAGCTTCCTGAGGTGCTTTTGCGAATTCTGAGTTATCCTTATACTTCTATGGATCCTTTTTGGATCACGCCTTCCCACTGAGATCTTTTTCGACCACCAAAAGCTTTCGTCAATCAACAGATAAGTGAGGGAAGAGTTCCCTCACCTTGTCCTTCTCAATCCACTTTGCTTTGCTTGGATGTGTTTCCTTTAAGCCCACTTGAAGATAATCAACATCACCCCTGCATGAAGTCCTTGTCCTTCTATCCAGGATAATATCTTCCTTCAACTCGTCCAAGTACTCAGGAGAAAACTCATCAACTGAAGGTATCGAAACTTCCTCACCCTGATCCATGATCATGGGAGGATCAACAAGTTTCAAGTTTTCCACATTGACAACTAAGTAGATCTGCATATAAGGTGGAAGATCTAAATGAAAAGAATTAGTGCCACTTTTCTCCAAAATAGTGAAGGGTCCATATTAGATAGGCTTGAGTTTCTTGCCTTCACCCTTTAATTGCTCCTTGCCGATGTGAAGCCATACCTGGTCTCCAACTTGGAACTGATGATCAACCCTGTGTTTTTCATGTCGATCTTTATACTATGGTTGAATCTTCGCCAACTGTTCCCTAACTGCTTGGTGTACTTGTTGGATCCTTTGAATGAGCTTGTAGGCCCTATCTTCATTTCTTTCTTCATTGGAATCAACATCTTTCCCATACATCAAGTCCAAAGGGACGTTAGGAAAATACCAAAAACATGTCTCGAATGGAGTTCACTGAGTGGAAGAATGTAAGGCTCGATTGTAAGCATGTTGTACATAGGGTATCCGTTCATCCCATAACTTGGGATGTTTGCTGCAGTAGCCTCGAAGCAAAAGTACCACTGTTCGGTTAACAACTGTTGTTTGTCCGTTGGTCTGTGGATGGAAAGTAGTGCTCCTCTTCAACTTGGTGTCCATAATTCTCCACAAGCTTGTCCAAAAATATCCAAGGACTTGATTATCTCGATCCGAGATAATGGATGTGGGTAACCCAAAGTGAACCTAAACATACTGAAATAAGAGATTAATAGTCTTCTCAGCAGTGATCTTCTTTTTACATGACATCAAGATACACATCTTGCTAAACCTATCCACTACTACATACAAATAGTTATGACCCCTTTTCGACATTGGTAAACCCTCTACAAAATCGATGGAGATACTCTCCCATGGATGGGATGGAACAAGAAGTGGTGAGTATAGCCCCAATTTTCTATTAGTGGGCTTACAAGTAGAACACATCACACACCCCTTTACATATTTAGTTACAATTTCTTTCATCTGAGGCCAGTAACAAAACCTTTGCAGATGAGCCATATTTTTTCCTACCCCAAAATTCCCAGACACAAGAGCAGTGTGAGCTTCTCGTATTACATGGAATCATTCACTTGTAGGATTACATAGCTTTTCAAGATGGTAGAGTAGTTTTCCCTGCAAACAATAGTTCTCTATTTGTGTACCATGGGTTAGCTTCTCAAATACTTCTTTAAAATATTTATCAACAACATATTGTTCCACATAGCTATCATGAGATAAAGAAGCATTCTTCAGAATAATAGAAGCAGTAATAGGAGGTCTAGAAAGCATATCAACTACCTTGTTACTTGTACCGTTTTTGTATTTGATAAGAAAATGAAACTGTTGAAGAAAACCCATCCACCTATAATGCCGAGATTGTTGCAGCTTGGTTTGTGCTTGGAGATACTATAAGGGTTGATGATCTATACGTATGATTGTTTCCTTACCTAACAAGTAGTGCTTCCATTTCTTTACACTTTGAACTAATGCATACAACTCTTTATCATATGTAGGATAGTTAACAACAACTTGGTTAAAATTTTCAGAGTGGTAACATATAGGCTTATGATATTGCATCAATACTGCACCCATAGCGTATCTGCTGGCATCTGTCTCGATCTCAAAAGGCTATTGAAGTTTCGACAGTGATAATACTGGTGCAGTATTGATATTTTCCTTCAAAGTGTCGAAGGCCTTTTGTTGCTTTCCTCCCCACTGAAAAGTGTTCTTCACACTGGTTAAGGCATGCAAAGGAGCTGCAATAAATGTGAATTTTGAAATGAATCTCCTCTAGTACTGGACTGCACCTAAGAATCTTTTTACTTCGGTTACATTTTTGGTCTCAGGACAATTTATGATTACATCAATCTTGGAAGGATCAATTTTCAATTGTCATCCTAAGTACACTAGCACTGTCTTTCCAAATTCACATTTGGACAATTTTGCATACAAATTTTCCCTTTGCAAAGTATCTAATACTTGATTTACATGCCTTACATGTTCATCCCAAGTCCCACTAAATATAAGAATTTCGTCTAAATATACAATTACAAAATCATCTAGAAATGGTCTGAATACATCATTCATCACACACATGAAGGTTGTCGGAGCATTACAAAGTCCAAACGGCATAACTAACCACTCAAACAATCCTTGTTTGGTTTTAAAGGCAGTTTTCCATGCATCTTGTTCTGCAACCCTGATTTGATGGTATCCACTGCACAAATCCAACTTAGTGAAATAAACAACATTCTTTAATTGATCAAGCAAATCATCTATACGAGGAAGAGGGTATCGATTTTTCATCGTGATTTTATTTAAGGCTCGGTAATCGACATACATTCACCATGTGCCATCCTTATTTGGCACCATCATGATCGAAGAGCCCCAAGGAGATGAGATGGGCATGATGACCCCTCAATCCAACAAGTCTTGTACCTGTTTCTTGATCTATGTCATCTCTACAACCGACATCCTGTACATGCCCACATTAGGAAGGGGAGAATCCCATTGAAGATGTATTTCATGTTGGATTTCCCTCTTAGGAGGTAATCCATCTGGTTCTTGAAATATGTCATCATACTTAGAAACAATGTCAATTAATTCTTTCTTATGAGAAGGATCACATCTTTGGAAGGCGTCGGATGTTATGGCATCCTTTTCCCTTATGACCACGAGTACATATCTCTTATTAGTTTTCATGAGTCTCTTCATTTGTCCTACACTAACAAGTGTTGTGTTTACCCTCATGCTGTGGGATCTAACAATATATTCCACTCCCCCTTTAGTAAGGTGATATTTGTTCTCATGACGAAAGAAGACTGCTTTTCTATCATAAAGATAAGGACTCCCTAGCACTATGCCACATATATCAAGTGATACAACATCTAAATCCACTTCATCAATCAACTTTGAAGCAATAGCAAATTTAACCCTACACTGCTTGGTGACATTAAGTTTTTCTTTATCACATACCCAACCAAGAGGATAAGGCTTTGGATGTGGTTTAGTTTCAAGACCCATCTTTTTGACAAGTGCTTCAGATATCAAGTTTACTTTGGAACCTAGATCAAATAATGTATCTATCTTAGTGTGCTTAGATACAACTCTTATGTGAAATCATTCATTCCTCTTTCTTTCATCATCATGAGATTCATTATTGGAATTTGAACTATCATGAAGGGAATCTTTACCTTGTACTCCAACTGCTGTGATCTTTTCTTCGTCTYCTGAATCAGAACCAAGATCTTGTTGCACTGTAGCAATGGTCTTTGTATTCCCCTTTCCACCAAACTTTTTCGGTCTTTTCTCTGGATGTAATTTCCAACAATGTTCATCATCATGACCATTCTTTTCGCAATGAGTGCAAGATGGATTTCCTTCTCCCCTCTTTACAATGGCAGTCTTTTTGTCCTTCCTTTTAAACTTTTTAAACTTCTTATGTGGGAAATTGGAAGGTTTCTTTGTAGGATCTTCTTGAACATGCTTTCCACTGTTCTCAAGGTGAGTGGCTTTCACACAAACTTTGTCAAGACTGGTGGGGTTAAACAATAGTAAAGTATGATGAATATAACTGTGAAGTGCACCAATATACTTCATTAAAGTTTCATAAGAATCTAAATGAATGTTTAATGCAAGAAATTTCTTCCTAAACTCTTATGTGAAACTTTGTACAGTTTGACCTTTACTTTGTCTTAAATTTTTCCATTCCACCATTGCTTTATGTAAATAACCCAATGGATAAAATTGATTCCTTATTGCTGATTTAAATTTCGACCATGAGGAAAGAATATTACCACACTTACTTATGTCCCGAAGTTTTCTCTCCCACCATACAAGAGCAGTGCCTTCCAACCGAAGAGAGGCCAATTGCACTTTAACTTCCTCTTCATCAATCTGTTGAACACGACAATATACTTCAACCTATCGGATCCAATTATATAGATTTTTAGGATTAGCATCTCCATTAAACATAGCTAAAGCAAATTTTACATCAAGATTTAACAATGGTTTCTTAAAAGAAGATTTATGGCTAGAATGATGAGAACGATGAGAATGATCAGAGGAAGAAGAGCTAGAACTCGATGGTGAAGATGGAGGCTCAAGAGGGTCTCCTCCAGCCTCTTGATTCACTGAAGCATTATCATATTCTTGTGCTTCCTTTTTCTTCCCTTTCTTCTTCATCCTCTTCTCGTAGTCTCCATACATTCACTCAACCATTTCTGACATGCGATAGAAGACCATATGGAAGTTTTTCTCCTGTTCATCATGCTTGTTATCTTCGATCATTTTCTTCCTTCGGGATGCATGACCAATTTATGGGTTGAAAGTCTTAAGTGTTCCTTCACCCTGTTTATGATTGGCCCTAGTAAGCATTCACAGTCAACAATTCAAGTCAAATATGACTGCTCTGATACCAACATGATCCAGGATCTTTTCATCGATGTGACTTATTAAACAATTGTATTAAATGAGTATAAACTGAAATGAACCATAAAGAAGAAAAAATTCAATGATAAAGAGACATAAACATCATATTTGAACACAAAAACTTGATAATGGAGTTCGTCCTTAGTGGACTACATCTCTGGGTCCTGCTCTCAAATGGGTAGGCCTTTTTATTAACTCAAAAAAAGAATTTGGAAAATTACATAAGTATACCTCATTCTGGAGTTAAGCTGTAGAAGCTTTACTTATATTAGAAAACAAACAACACCACTGAATTCGTGGCGTCAAATTACCCAAAAACGACTATCTCCACACCTTGATCTGAGTCTGGCACTTTCAGGACCAAGAGAAATCCTGTCTTGGTTTTTGTGCCTACAACCTACAATAAATTAATGGAAACTGTCTCGGTTTCTGTGCCCTATCCATACGATTGCGCGCCTTGGTCCTTTCCCCTGTGCACTGGTGAATTTCAAAACTTAAATAATAAAGGTGGGTGGATTAACCAACGAGACCGTTTGGTCCAACGGTTGGCCGAGGTATATTTGGGCGCTTGTATTGGGGAGAGGTCCCGGGGTCAAACCCGCGGGCCTCCCCCTTTGGATTTTTTTTTTGGCAGTGATGGAACCTCCTTGCTAACTTTTGAAAAGGCATTAACTATGGCGGTGTATTGTTTGAACCACAGAACCTTCTCGCTAACTCTGGCAATTGGCGATAACTTTGGTGGTGTATTGTTTCAACTAGCCGGATATAGCGATGGTTGCATTTAAATTTGGTAGGTTGGGGGTTGGCCAACCCCTCCATTTTTGAAATATTCGGTTGCTAGGCATCATTGTGCATTTTCTCGCTGCCATGTGGCAGCCCATGACTGGGCCACATGGTGGCCTTTTATTGGTCCACGTCACCACTTCCGCACGATCATGCCACATCATCCCTACCACATCGACTTGCCACGTCACCTACCAGGTGGCTGTACGGAGTACCACTTGGCTATACGAATTGCTACGTGGCACTTTTCCATTGGTCCATAGATTGATCGAAAAAGTTCAAAAATGAGTGACACGTGGCAGCCTTTGGTGCTACCATGTCATCATGCTGATGTCATCATGCTGATGTCATCATGACATGTTTCATCCTATGAATTTTCCACATACCTTGTACAAATGCTGATGTCATCTATACTGATGCTGACGTCAGCAGTATGGATAATGACTCATCCATGCTGATTGGGCTAGGTTGACCAAAACTTTGACCGTAAATATCTTTTGATCCATAACTTCGTTTGACGATCCGTTTGTCATTGGAAAGCTTGCGACACGCTCTTCGCGATGATGCTAATTTAACTGAGTTTTGAAGACTTTGAATTTTTCCCTTTCTCTGTCTGCTGAGGCCATTATGAGCTTTTTGAGGTGCTTCTGTGAATTCTGAGTTATCCTTAGACTTCTCTGGATCCTTTTTGAATCATGAACATATCCATGTTGGGTTGTAGAGCACATATCAACACAATCAAATCAAGACCCCGTTGACTATACTCAGATTTTAGCTTCAATGGTTATTGAGTTTCATTCAAATATTACATAGACATCAAACTCTTATTTTAGTATATGTCAAACACCACTATGCATTTGTGTATACAAAGTTGTATATGTATGTTAAGTCAGATATTGTAAATAATTGCTCCTTTATGTGTGTACATACACATATGTATGTGTTTGTTTGCTTTTATTTTCCTTTTATGGGTGAAGAGGTGTATTCTACAAGCTAGGTAGAGAGACATATCCATCACTATGTATGTGTTCCTTATTGAAGTTGAATTAATTCCTCAAATTCTATATGGTTGTTATATTAGTTGCATTAACTTCATCTGCTACTGGATAATACAAATGCCCAACATTACTTGTACATTTGATTTTTTTCTTGGAAATAAATCATAACTTATTCATTAAGATGAAAAGAGCTTACAATATGTAGATACTACAAAATCATTTAAAAAAAAACCAGAAAGTATAATTTTCCTACAATTAACAACTTATCATAGTAATAGGCATGCAAGCACCATATGATTAATGACGAGATAAATCCATGCACGAAAACTAAAGAACTTGTGTCGAGGACTAATGATGAGAGAACTTGATCCTTTCTTTTTCAACTTTCTTCTTCCTGACATCAATCCACCCCCTAAGGGAGATTCCACAAGGACGATCCATAATTCATAAATTAGATTTCCACAATTCGTAGGGAGTAACAACTCCTTATTGGAATCAGGGCTATTGGATTGATGGAGTCCCTTCATTCCTCACGATGGAGCTTCATCAACAACTTCTATTCCAGGGGGGGGTCTTGGTATTCTTGTCTTCCTCTCTAGCCTTTGAGAGGAGAGTTGATTCTTAAATCGACACTTTTGGATATGCATTATTAATTTTCTTTGAACAGGTGGTTTATTGATTTCTTGCATTTTGATCACCTTCATTAGTGGACAAACATTGTTCATAGAGTTTTCAACTCTTTGTTTTTGGTTTGATCCCTTTTTCCCTTGTTGGATGAGCTCGCACATGGGGGAAAGTGTATTAAAGACACAAGCTGTTTGTTGACAAATCCAACACCAAAAATTTGTATTTTCATAATCCACTCGAGTCCATCTAAAATTTTATCATTTGAGAATCATTTCATTCGGTAAACCCTTGTTGTTGTCAACCTCAACATATATTTTAGCATATGTGCATAGATCCATCTTAATCCTCTCGAGATCTGTGTTAGTTTCCCAAGGTATTCTTGATATTTCCAAATGCTGATAAATGCTAAAAATTTAAATGAAGATTTAGGAGGCAAACCCAAGTTGGGATTTTACTTACTAACATAGTGTTAAGGTTGAATTTTAGGAACCATGGGGTAACAAAAAGTCTTTCTCTTCCTCAAAAGAAAGGACCTTCCTCAAACACTTTCTTGAAAATAGGACAATAAAAAGTCCTTTTAGAGTATAGAGATGCCTCACAATGTTTTTTCCAGGCGAGTGGATCCATTGGTACAAATTTGATGTGGAAGGCTAGAACCTGTTAAATTTGTAGATGACCATAATGGATTTATAGAATGAAAGTAGATTTGTAACCTCCTTCTTTTAGACCTCTAACGACGACACATTTTTTATTTCTCCATGATATACACATTAGGCATAGGAGAGTTTGAAATCATTGGAGAAGATGGATTATTTCTAATCGCATCCTTGAAAGAAATAGACTTAGAGGATGAAGGTGCACCTTTTCCCACTACTCCTCTGCATAGTGTAAAACCAAAAATATAGTTGAATCCTTGTGTACACCATTTTATGATAACATACATTGATCATAAATTTGGTTCCTTGAAAACATATGACCACAATGGATTTATAGAATGAAAGTAGATTTGTAACCCCCCACTCTGAGACCTCTAACGATGACACCTATTCTTATTTCTCCATGATATACACACTAGGCATAGGATAGCTTGAAATAGTTGGAGAGGATGGATTATTTCTAACTGCATCCTTGAAAGAAAAAGGCTTGGAGGATAAATGTGCACCTTTTCCCATTGCTCCTCCACATAGGTGTAAAACCAAAAACCAAAAATATAGTTGAATCCTTGCATACATCGTTGTATGATACTAGACATTGATCATCAATTTGTTTTCCCATAAACATAAACCATTGCTAGTCTATAAGGATCTTGCATGTACTCTAGTTTGTGATTTAAAAAATCATGTTTTTTTCCCATGAACGACCTGACCATGATTTTAAAGCATGCTTATTGATCAAATATTTCTTCAAACACTTGGCATACAATCATTTCATCAAACACTTGACATGCATCATCAAATTGCAAAGGATGAAGCATAATTACTTGACACTACCTGGATGTCCTTTCATGACACCAAAGCTTTCCCTAATCTCCACATCATAAAGTTTGATTGTTTGGTATCCATAAACAATGAAAAGACAGGCTTGAATCATCAAGTATGCAATATATAGCAACAATGACATTGATATTAGCCCTCCAAATCTTTTCTCTATCATCCTCTATGTCCTGTTTTGCTAGCTTTGTAGAAGAGTTGAAAATCCACAATCAATCTTTATGTATCAAATAACAACCAAGGGAGAAAAGCTACAAGAATTGACACCAAATAGTTGTGCTCCCACAAAGAAAAAACCCTTATACATCACATATACTCCAAGAAAGATATGTCAATTAAGATCCAAGGAGGGGAAACTCCAAAACTCCAACCATGAGTACAAATGAGGAAGGGATACTCTTTATATAGGGTCTATCTCAACTTCCTTTACAATAACATAATAACATATCATGTGAAAACCCTATATCTAGACTAGGGAGGAGTAAATAAATATCCCCCTCAACCAATTTATCAACAATACATAAAATAATGAAGTGGTCAAAGCCACATGTACAAGTCTCCAACAAAAATAAGCCCAAGAGAATGGGACATCCCCATCAAAGAGGGAATAAGATGAATCAAAGGTGCAATGTCTATCCTCCAAAGGCTTCCAAGTGGATAAATCCACAACCAAATCCTCAAAGTATGTAATAAAAACTTCCTAGATCCACTCCAAGGTGGATGTGTTGCTATCCAAGGTGAAATGTTCCAACAAGTAATGAATAGAAGCTCCCAAGAATGGACAAACTCCAATAGATGCATAAAAATATGGGCCATGTGGCCTCAAGAGATAGGTCGATCTTCACCATGGGCATGTATCAACAATGATCTCCCCAAATAACCAAATTTTTTATGCAAAATAAGTGGGGCATTCCTCAAATGAGTGGTCAAAATTGTGGTGAAAAATTCCCTGCGACGTATTTTAAAAAACACCATAATTGTGTCAATTTTTGCTAGAATTTCTATTATGACCATATTTTGGAAGTCCCACATCCATTTTACATCTAATGGTGTCGATCTAACATAAATTTGGATACTTTGTCAAAATATCGGTACTCTTGAAGCTAGGCCACCCTCAAAATATGCAATGAACCCGAGATCTTGGGTTTGGAACCTCCTAGATCTTCTCCAATGCGGGACGTCCTCAACTATGAATGCAAATACCCTTACTCCTTAAAATATGGAATGAAACCATGAAGAAGCTCAAGAAACTTGTGGCATATCCCAAGGTGAGAAGTCCCATCAACAAGCATGATGAGATGTGTAAAGTAACCTTCAAAGTGGACATTATCCTCAAATAAAGCATGTGGATCCATGGTACAAGGCCTCAACATGTGGAATGTCAATGATACTTAGTCATCTCCATAAAAATAAGGGATGATCCCTCTTTAATCAAACAATATTCGTCAACACATGTGCAAAATAATCTCCAATATGACACGTGTGGACAAATAAAGCATGAGGATATGTAAAGAGGTAGGAAGAGTAGGTCAAATATGTCATGAAACTTGTGCCAAGTCAACAACAAACCAACCAACTCATCAAGGAGAGGGACAACCTCATCAAAATATGCATGTAGTGATGATGAATGTGAAAATGCCTCTAAATGTGAGCCCAAGAAGGGAAACACTCAAGGTAATACCATGTTGCATACTACAAGTAATCCATCCACATGTGAATATCATCCATAGGGTGTTTTAATAAAGGAGCCCTAACCATTCCCATGTTCATCCATCCAATCAACAAAACATGTGTAAGCAAGTGAGTGTATGCCAAGTGCTCTATGCCATGATGAAGTCAACCAAATGGAGATGCCAATACCATGTCTAATTAGCCCAAAATGCTAGGGCATTCCTCCAAGAGATCCATATATCCTCATGTATAATCATCTAGTAAGGAGTGGAGACTAGAATAATATATGATCAAGTGTTATGCTATGATAAGCAATCAATACATCATCAAAATATTTATTACATCATCATTCATGTCATCAATAATCCATAGAACCAAGTGAATACCCTAACCATATAGAGCTCCTTGTGACGAGAATCACAAGTGTAGAGAAAAAAATTCACTAGTATGAGCCTCATGCAAATTGTTTTTGGTATTTTAGCATATAAAAAGACATGATGGGAAGAAATAGATATTTGTGTCAAATCCAACAAGGGAAATGGATTCAAGGGGAATCTAAGGGGGCTTTTGGGGTCAAGAAGAAACACTTGTTCCACATGGTGTTTTTCCCCTATGGATTATAATGAGGATACTAGGCCCAAGGACTCAATAGTCTCCTATCTAATCAATATGAAAATGAAGACCAAGACCCTACAAAAAATGGATCCTAAAAGGAGCACCTTCACTAGAAAACTCAACTATACTTAGTAATAATAATTAACACCCTTGTTAGGGTTCCTAAAGGATAGACAAAGCAAGGAATTAAATACTTACCAAACTAATAAAGGAAATAGGAGAGGACTCACCCCAAAACGATTTCCTTCCAAGTGGTAGACTTCACCCTTCAATGGATTGATTTTTCTAGCTTTGTAGGAGAGTTGAAAATCCACAATCATTATTTATGTATCAAATACCAACCAAAGAAGAAGAGCTCCAAAAATTGACCCCAAATAGTTATTCTACCCACAATGAAAAATCCCTTATACATCACATATACTCCATGAAAGATATGTCAATTAAGCTCCAAGGAGGGAAAGCTCGAAAAATCTACCATGAATACAAATGAGAAAGGGCATATCTTTATATAGAGTCTAACTCAACTTCCTTTACAATGAAATAATAATATCTCACATGAAAACCCTAGATCTATCCTAAATAAATATTCCCATGAACTAATTTATCAACAATACATAAAATAATGAAGTGGTCAAGGCCACATGTACAAGTGTCTAACAAAAATAGACCCAAGAGAGTGGGACATCCCCATAAAAGAGGGAAGAATATGAGTCAAAGGTGCAACTTATATCCTCCAAAGGCCTCCAAGTGGATAGATCCAAAATCGACTCCTTAAAGTGGGCAAGAAAAACCTCCTATATCTTCTCGAAGGTGGATGTGTAGCTCTCTAATTTGAAACGTTCCAACAAACAATGGATAGGAGCTCCCCATGAGCATATGACCTCCAATAGATGCATAAAAATACTGACCACATGGCCTTAAGATCCATGGCACTCTTCACCATGGRAATATATCAACAAAGATCTCCTTGTTGCCCTCCAAGTTTCACTACGACGGAGTTACAGTTGAGCCGCCAAAGCTGAATAATTACTTGTTCAAATCCAAAGTTTAGAAGTCCAGTTGGATCCAAAATCGACTCCTTAAAGTGGGCAAGAAAAACCTCCTAGATCTTCTCGAAGGTGGATGTGTAGCTCTCTAATTTGAAACGTTCCAACAAACAATGGATAGGAGCTCCCCATGAGCATATGACCTCCAATAGATGCATAAAAATACTGACCACATGGCCTTAAGATCCATGGCACTCTTCACCATGGGAATATATCAACAACGATCTCCTTGTTACCCTCCAAGTTTCACTACGACGGAGTTACAGTTGAGCCGCCAAAGTTGAACAATTACTTGTTCAAAT
Source organism: Picea mariana (assembly GCA_032191745.1). NCBI lineage: Eukaryota > Viridiplantae > Streptophyta > Pinopsida > Pinales > Pinaceae > Picea > Picea mariana. Next base: position 142,293 of record JASDQU010737656.1, read on the forward strand.
CCAAAGTTTAGAAGTCCAGTTGACCATTATGGCCCTTTAACTTCTTCTTTTTCTTCATCACACATTTTCCATACCCCCATGGGGGAATTGTAATAAGATGAACTAGCATGATGAATTTTGTAAAAGGCTTAGCCCCCTAAGACTTGGTCATTAGTACATTACTCTAGAGTGTTTTTTTTTTACTTTCTAATTATATCTTGCTGCCTTACAAGCGAATTATAATTTTAAAGTTTTTTCACTCATTCTCCTCCAAAGTTGGAGAATGTCCTAGTGGCTAGGCCTTGGTGTGTTGTCTAAGTCTAGTGTCTAATGTATATTACCATGCTAGTCATCATTTTTGAGTCATATGGAAATGCACTAAGTTCCCCTTAGGTTTTTTTTTTTTAATGTTGTCAACAAATAAAAAAAATCCCACAAAACGTGATATTTTTAATTATAAATGATGTATAAGTTAAATAAGTGGTACTGGGAGGCATTATATTCCTTAGGGGTATTCGTTTTCTAAATCGAAATATCCACTTTACCTATGTACCAACTTATTGAGGAAAAATATTGGTTTTTTCCCATTAAAAATCAATTTCTCTCAAAAAGGGTGAATAAAAAGATAAAGAAAAGGAAAAAATCAGCAATCCTTAAGTCAAGGAAACATGTATGGGACATGTTTTCCTTATATCTGTAGTCCTTTCAAGTGGTGGTGAGTTGTCTCAAGTGAAATGCAACTTGACTAGAGTGATTTGTCATATAGTGGAAATCCCATGGAAAGAAGGCACACCTTCCTCTTTATCATGCTTTTTCCCTTGACATGTGCACCCTTGTGCTTTGGAAACATCACTTTTTTTCCTTGAGATGACATGTGTGCTTTTGTGCTTTGGAAACATCACTCTTTTGCCTTGAATTGACTCACCCTTGTGCTTTGGAAACATCACACTTTTCCTTGAGATGACTCACCCTCATGATTTGGAAACATCACCCTCTCATGCTATATAAGAAAGGCGATCCCCCTCCTCAAAAAGAGAGTTGGAGACTTGGGAAAATGATGTTGTAATGCTTCTATGCTATTTGGAATAGAAATAAAGAGACTTTGGAGGTCATACCTGTGTATTGTGCCAATGTGTGGATGTTCAATGTTCCTTTGATATGTTGAGGTAACTGTAGGTTTACTTTCTTGCAATTTTCTTTTGTCAAATTTGTCCTTGAATAACAAAATCCATTAAGCTAGTTTTCATTTCTATATCTTGTTGTTATTAACAAATGTGATTGAATATTTCATGTCCATTTCAGTTAATTAACATGTTTTCTAGATCCCATGTGTAGGGAACACCCTTTTTTGACGAAGTGTTTGCAATAACTTTTTAAGCTTGTAGGGCCTTGGGATTGAAGGAGTGGAGGATTCTAGTTTGAATCTCCATCATACTCAACCTCTTTCTATGGGAACAAAGTCCCTCTACAATCCACTAAGAATACTCCATTGCCCAACATTTCTTTCTCTCTGGCATCTCTTTCTCTTTCCTTTTTTCTCAACAAAATTAAAAGTTTTCTTCCGATTACTTTTATTTTTGCATGCAAACTAAATGTTTTGCTATTTTAAAGTTAATCTTGAACAAAATATTATTGCATGCTAGAATAAGTTAGATCTTTACTTCGCTTATAAAAAGCTTCATTTTAAAGTAGATCTAGCTTGCTTGATTTAATTTTTAGGTAGTTTTTTCAAAGTAAATTTTTAAGGCTAAAAGATAGATCTAGATTTAATTGCTTCAAATATAAATTTGGTAAACTTAGTGGCATTGTACTTGCTGTTTTAGGACAGCAAGAAATATCACTAGGAAGTCTCACCATTTATTTGCTATCTTAGTCTTTAGTTTGCTAACCAATCATAGGTTTTACTTAGGATTTATTTTTTGTATAATTATAACACCTTTTTGCAGGCACTTCTAAAGTGTTTTGTAGCATTTTGACACATTTAACTTGCTGTTTTTTTGCAGATTTTCAAACAGACAAGAGGAATTGTTGCCAAAATTTGGCAGACTCGAACCATTCGGGACCTCGAAACCACTTTCTTCCTTTCACAACAAAATCTTGAAACTTGTAAAGTTTGTTGATCCTTTATAAAAAGGATCACAAGCATTCCCCAAAAAGAGATTTTCATAAATTAATAAAATCAGTGGGCTACTCAACGCCCAATATTCAATCCCCCTTGGGGGATCGATGTCCTTGTGTGATTGCCTCATTTATCTTCTTTCATTGATTTTTTTTCTAATTTAAAAAGATAAAATAAACCATAAAATCAATCACAACACCGCAAAACATTAGAGTAGTTTAATTTCTTAGATTAAAGTAGATTAGGTTTCATTTATGCAATTTCAAAGTTAGCAAATAAACCATCCCCTTAGCTTCCCCTAGTATTGCTTTGTTCCCTCCTTTGCGAGCTTTTTCTTGAACTAAGGTGTGGAGTACATGAGAACGAGGACTGATCAATGTGGATTTAGTTTTAATAGGACAATCTGATAGTAGTTATTACTAAATTGGGATCCTACAAACAAACTTGTGTGTGAAGTTAGATGAGAACTTTGAGATCTACGTTTGTGTTGGACCTACGACATTGTTCTTTGTACCCAATTAAGGGATAAATTCTAGAGGGCCAAACTTTAGATTAGATTTATTTATTTGCAATCACTTGCACATACTTTGCACTTACAAGTGGACTTGCACTATCAAGTCACTTCACAATAAACCCACGAACTAAACAACCCACCTTAATAATAAAACAAACAAGAGCATTCACAACACATCTTCATCTCAACAACATTCCATGCATCTTGCAACAACCTTTACATTATTGGCACTGGTCTTTGTATTTCTTATCATTTATCTTTCAAACAATTGTATCTACTTTCATATATATCTTTTACATGCAAGTACTTCACACGCTTTATATCTTTATCATAAACAAATTCTATTTTGTGTGATGTCATATATGCTGCTAGAATATATTTACTTGTACTTTGCTCTTTCTTTGGATAAACTCCTAGATTTCCTTTTTGTACTTAGGTTACTTAGCCTTAGTTATTTTTTAGGGACTACCCCCTTTGGCTTCACTAGGAGTTGGCCTAGACGAAGGAGTCAAGAATCAAGTGGCAACACCTCGACTCGAGACTTTCCCCCAAGGAAACACCCAATAGATTGAAAATTTCTTTCATGTGACTTGAGGTGTGTATAAGGTGAAAACACTTCCCAAATAACCACAACACTCAAGCAAAAAAGGTGAGGCATTCCTCAAACGAGTGGTCAAAATTGCAGTGAAAATGTTTCCATGGTAGATTTTTAAAGCACCATTCAATTTTTGTTGGAATTCTATTATGACTACATTTTGGAAATCCTGCAACCATTCTGTATCTAATAGAGTTGACCAAGAGGAAATCTAGGCACTCTCTAAACAAATAATTGCTCCTAAAGATAGGTCGCCCTTGAAACATGCAATGAACCCAATATCTAGGGTTTGGAACCTCCTAGATCTTTTCCAATGTGGGATGTCCTCAACTATGAATGCAAGAAACATTCTTTAATATGTATGTCTCTTCTAAATAGTGCATGAAACCATGAAGAACCTCCTCAAGAAAGATGCGGCATCTCCTAAGGTGAGAAGTCCCATTAACCCGCAGGATAAAATGTGAAAAGTAACCTCCAAAGTGGATGTCATCCTCAAATCAAGCAAGTGGATCCATGGTACAAGGCCTCAACATGTGGAATGCCAATAATACTCAATCATCTCAATAAGAAAAAGGGACAACCCCCTTTTAATCCAACAATATGTCTCAACATGTGTGGAAAATAATCTCCAAGATGGCATGTGTGGACCAATAAAGCATGAGGAGATGTAAATAGGTAGGAAGAGTAAGTCAAATATTCCATGAACTATGTGCCAAGTCACCAAGCAACCAACCAACCAACTTGTCAAGGAGAAGGACAAGCTCATCAAAATATGCATGAAGTGATAATGAATGTGCAAATGCCTGCAAATGCGAGTCTAAGAAGGAGAGTGCTCAAGATAATACCATGCTCCATGCTACAAGTAATCCATCCACATGTGAATATCATCCATAAGAGCTAAGACGTTGGAGAAAAGGAGCCCTAACCATGCCCATGTTCATCCGTCCAAGAAACAAACCATGTGTAATCAAGTGAGTGTATGCCAACGCTCTATGCCATGATGAATCAACCAAATGGAGATGCCAATACCATGTCTACTTAGACCAAAATGACTGGGTGTTACACCAACAGATCCATACATCCTCATGTACAATCATCTAGTAAGGAGTGGAGACTAGAACATTATATGATCAAGTGTTATTCTATGATAAGTAAGCAATACATCATCAAAACCTCTAGCACATCACCATCCATGTCATCAATAATCAATAGAGTCAAGTGAATACCCTAACCATCTAGAGCTCTTTGTGATGAAAACCACAAGTTCAATGAAAAAAATTCACTAGTATGAGCCTCATGCAAAATTAGGGGTAAACACGCTCCATATTTGGACACCATGGCCTCTCACCTATAAATTTTACGTTCAACACACCTCTCTGCTCTTATAGTAGATACAACAAGGGATATTTATATTGAGAATAAAACTTGTCATCATAAATATGCAAGGAATGTGAAGCTAACATATCAAAGACATTGGAGATCCCTAACTGGAAACATACTACACATTATATGGGTCACAAGCGGGAGTGGGGAATAGACTTACCAATGATGTTGAAAGCCAAAGTAGCCCATAAGCCAATATTCATTGTAACTAAAGGAAACAAGATAGATGAGAACTGAGATTTGAGCATAGAAATTCTCTAGCTTTCTGATACTCTCCATCCCTTTCCATGTAATTACCGCCTGCATAAACCTGAAAGCCAAGAAACATGCAAATTCAAGAACATTGGTTCCTAGCGATGGAATTAATTTTCATGTTATATTTAATTTCATAATGGAATTGAGGATCACAAATATGGCACTAAAGATCACACTACCCTCCCCTTCTTCCTCTCTCTTGTCTCCATACTCTCCCATACTTACTCTTCCCCTCCAAATCACATTCCCCCTCTTGTGCACAGGTACTGCTACGAACATTGAATCCATATGGTTTCCTAATCAGTGCATTTCCCTAAAACCTTGTAGATGGGCATCAACTCAATAGATTCACAGGGCTATACAAAAATCACTTTAGATTTGCAAGTTTCCACCCACCCCCAGTAGGTTCAATTTGTGGACATGTTTGATCAAGAGAATGTATATGTTGGAATTATTGAACTATAAATCACAAATAGAAATTCAAACCCTCACTAATTGAGGCTCAAATAGAATCCACGAATATCTTGTTGAAATAATTCATGAATGGGACCAAGATATAGGAAACCCTTCATCCATTGGGGGATTCCCTCCATGCGAAGATCATAGATCTAAAAAACAAGAGTGAGGAAATTCTCTTATGACAGGGTACTTTTAAACAAGAGGTAGAAATTCAATATGAGACCCTCTAGTCTTGTGTTCAAGTTATTAGAGGGAAGGATAGGACCCTCCCTCATGTTGGGTCAAGAAAATGATACATGACAAACTCATCGACTATTGCATTAGATATGATTAGGAATTGAACCTGAAGGCATAGGGGCTTCCCCCTACCCTTGGGTCACGTAGATCCTATGTAGATAGGACCTTTCCTTAGGTATACCCTAAATACTCTCGACCTTAGTATTGGGAGAGCATGGATCAATTTTGATTCTACCCTTTCTCTAATTCATATCTTGGGGTGAGTATTTGCTAGCCCCTTGGGAAAAGTAGAGGATCTTCTCTCTCCCCCATAGGATTTTCTTATATGAGAACCTCACTCGGTTTCAGGTTGTGGAGCCTAAGCACTCTAGGGAACATGTAGCAATGACACAATGGGTTGGTAAATGGGACACTATTAGAGATCTTAAGGAAGTTATTTAGGATTCCCCTCCTTTGGGGTAGACCCACCCTAGTTTTCTTAAATGATAGGTCCTTAGGGGGAAGTGAGAGGTTTTGATGATTACAATTGGGAGTTGGAACTATAATGGCTCATTCTGGTCTTCCTAGGAGTTGTTTTTGATACACTCATATTTTTGGACATTCTCTTCATGATCAAGAACCATGTGAGCATCGTTAGGACTATCCTAGAATATTTGAGGTGTCATTGCTTATTCGCCTTCATATAAGAGGCCCAAAGCTTAGGTGTTGTTTAGGGTTAAAGAGGTGTAGATGGGATTCTCTTTAAGGTAGATTCACTATGGTTTCCTTGAATGAGTTTGCAATATTTATGTGGGTCTAGGTTAAGAGTATACCCCATCCCTTGAGACCTTTATTTTACGTTTTTCTACTTTCCACCTACATCTTTAGAGTTTGACCTCCATTGAGATTCATACACGGATCCAATGAGACTTGTATGCTAACATCATACGAAAATTTGTGCTTGGGGAGGTCATTCTCTTGAAGGAATTCAATTCCCATACCAAGACCTGACAAGTTCCCCTTAATGACAAGTCAAAGGATGTGTTCTTCCTCCAAGAGATTGAGCCAATCTTAGTTGGTTTGTACAAGTTTTTGGATGATGCCATGGGAGCCCTCTTAGCTTATGGTAAAGACCTCTTGCAACTTGGTGAATCCCATGTTTTGTTGATCCTAAATGGTATCCGTCATTTACTCGACTCCAATAGTTTCAAATGTTTCCCTCATTTCGGGTGAGCTAGTGTGGTAGCCTATGTCTTAGCGAACCATGGTATGCTCTAGTATACCTACTAGCTCTCCATTATTTAGATACCTACAACTGATCATTCCCTACTCTTCTTTTCCCTTCATGTTGACTCTCCCCCCTTGAGTCCCCCCCAAACCACCATATTCTTTGAGAATAGGGGATATGATTGTTGAAATAATGTAACTGCGAAGTGTATTCTTATTATTATTGTTATTTTATTCATTGGATTAATCCCCATTGTGGATTAATCATGTCGGTAATTGTATTAGGACCAAATCCCCTTTTGCGGATTGGTCATCGGACAATTGTAATAGGTAGAATAAGAAGTCGACCCCAACAATTATTATCGAGACCCAGAATTAAATTAAAGGTGGGTTTACCCACCTAGAGTGAGAGGTCGGCCCTGCCAGTGAAACCCTTTCACACGTGCCAGTCTTGTATATATAGGGAGGCTAGCGCCTCACTTTATCACACAACTCACTTGCTCATTCTCTTATGAGGCAAGCTGCAATTACCAGTTGGAGAGAGGGAGAAGAGTGGCGCATCTTTTGGAGAGGACTATCTGTATTGGTTTGAGTTATCTCTTGAACATTGTATTGGCAATTTATGATAAGGAAGTTTTTGCTGGGTTTTCTTCCCCTAGAGGGTTTCCCAGGATAAATGCTGTGTCTCTTGTGAATGTGTATTTCTTAGTGATCTTGTTCTTATGTTGCTCTTATCTATTGAAATGCAAAGAACTATAATAATGGCATAAACATTAACATGGTATCAGAGCCAACCTGAAGGAAACACAATTTGCAAGAGGAAAAATGTCATTGTTACCGTACCCAAAAATTAGGGTTTTGCAAAAGTGAATCTTTTTAGCTCCCTAACCACCTAGAAAGTTGCGCCCTCCCCCAAGGATAATTTTGGCACTTAGAGTGTACCTTTTCAATGGCTGGATCTCCCGGAAAGTGAAACCCTAGTTTCACAAAAGTACGAGAAGTACCAGAAAACCAGTACCAAAAGTACCAGAAGTACCAGAAGCACCAGTCCAGAAATCCACAGATCAGATTTGACGAGGTAAAAGTTGGTTTTTCTCAGATCCAAGCACACCAGGCTACTTGCCTTAGCCAAGCGCACCTACTGGTAAGATCAAAATTTGATTTTAAGCATTTTCATTTTTTGGTCATTTTCGTAGCCTCAAGTACAAGATGTCTGCAAGCACAAAGCTTGTTGAGAAACTAGAAGGCATAGACAACTTCCGTGTCTGGAAGTATAGGATCGGTCTAATCCTTGCAGAGAATGACCAAGCAAAATTCATCAAAGAAGAAGTGGAGGAACCTGAAGATGTTGTAGAGAAAGCGAAGCATCAGAAGGACTCAATCAGGGCTCAAAGAATCATTGCAGATTCAATCAAAGACCACCTGATCCCGTATGTATTGTCCAAGAAAACTCCGAAGGAAATGTTTGACTCTCTAATCAAACTATATGAAGGAAAGAACATCAATCGAAAGATGAATCTAATATCTCAATTGAAGAATACCAAGATGCAGAAAGGAGAAATGATTCAAGAATATTTCTCCCGAATCTCAAAAATAAAAGAACAGTTAAAAGCGATTGGAGACACCATCAACGAAGATGAATTCATAATAACAACCCTAAATGGTCTCACAAGACCTTGGGATGCTTTCATCCAGTCGGTATGTGGCAGAAAGGAGAAACTACAGTTTGAGAGCCTATGGGAAGAATGCATCCAAGAAGAGACAAGGGTAGCCAACCGTGAAGCACTACTAGCAAGGGATGATGATCAAGCCCTAGCTACTCATACAAAAGGAGGAAGGAAGAAACCCTACTTCAAAAGGGAAACTCATAGAGAACCTCAACCATCAAACAAATTCAACAACCAAGAATCTCATCCAAGAAATTTTTAGAAGAAAGGACAATGCAAGGGACGAGATCTCTCATCTATACAATGCTATCATTGTGATAAGATGGGACACAAGGCGAATAATTGTCCAGTCAGAAGAGAAGAATACAAGAGGAAGAACAAAAGGCAACATGCTCACATAGCCGAAGATGAAGAACCACCTATGAAGATGATTAAGGACCATGTCTTGATCTTAGCTCTCTCAGGATCTGTATCACCTGGAGAGGACACATGGGTCATTGATAGCGGTGCATCAAAACATATGACGGGTAAGAAAAATACTCTCTCTTGTATTTTAGAAAAGAAGTTTTCTCAGAAAGTGACTCTTGGAGATGATTATCAATATCCCATCA
>JASDQU010737656.1:153899-212436 GCA_032191745.1 Picea mariana
GTGGCCCAATGCCATCATCCTCCATTAGCGGGTATGTATACTATGTATCATTTATTGATGACTATTCTCGTAAGACTTGGATATATTTCTTAAAATCTAAAGATGAAGTATTCAATAAATTCAAGGAATTCAAAGCCTTGATAGAGAATCTTTCTGAAAGAAAGATTAAGATACTTAGGTCAGATAATGGAGGAGAATATACCTCAAAGGAGTTCGTAAACTTTTGCAGAGATGTTGGGATCAAGAGGGAACTCACTACTCCCTATAATCCCCAACAAAACGGTGCAGCTGAAAGGAAGAATAGAACAATTATGGAAGCTGTAAAGACCATGATTCACGATCAAGATCTTCCTATGTGCTTATGGGAAGAAGCAACAATGGAAACTGTTTATGTGCAGAATAGATTATCCCATAGTGTACTTGGGTTCAAGACCCCGGAAGAAATGTTCACCAGAAAGAATCCAGAGGTAAGCCATATCAAAATATTTGGCTGTCCAGTGTTTATTCATATACCGAAAGAGAAAAGAAACAAGCTGGAACCCTCCGGAAAGAAGGGAATATTCGTGGGATACTGTGAGGTATCCAAGGCCTTCAGAATCTACATACCTAGTCACCGCCATATTGAGATCAACAGGGATGTGACCTTTGATGAAGAAGCAGCACTTAAGAAATCAAGAAGATGCCAGCTTCAAGAAATGTATGAAGAGGAACCTGTAAATCCCAGGACTACAAAATCCGTGAGGGAAGTTCCCAGAGCTGCAGAACTTGTAAGGGAAGTCATAACTTCCCCTGATGAGGAGACTCCTGAAGATCATGATATAACAGAAGTTCAAGAACCTCCTCAAATGACCTTCTCCCATAAAAGAAAGTCTGCTTGGGCAAGGGAGCTTATTCAAGATGGAGAGAAGTATGGTGTTCCAAAAGGAACCACAAGACAGGTGAAAAGACCAAAGCCATTCTCCAGTTACATGGCTTTGATGTGCAATCTACTTGATGAAGAACCTACATGCTTTGAAGAGGCCATTCAAAAGAAGGAATGGGAAGATGCCATGATAGAGGAATACCAATCCATAATAAAGAATGATGTATGGGAAATAGTTCCCAGACCAAAAAGTAAGGATGTGGTATCATCAAAATGGCTCTTCAAAATAAAACATGCTGCTGATGGAAGTATTGAGAAATATAAAGCAAGATTTGTCACTCGTGGCTTTTCCCAGAAGGAAAGCATTGACTATGAAGAGACATTCGATCATGTGGCCAGATACACTTTGATCAAAACCATTATAGCTCTTGCTGCCAAGATGAAATGGAAGCTGCACCAGATGGACGTGAAGACAGCTTTCCTGAATGGTGTTATCGAAGAGGAAGTGTATATAGAGAAACCCCAAGGATTTGAGGTTGAAGACAGGAAGTCTCCTGTCTACCGATTGAAGAAAGCCTTATACGGATTGAAGCAAGCTCCCAGAGCTTGGTATGGCCATATAGACAGTTTCTTGACGAGCTTAGGCTTTACCAAGAGTAAAGAAGACTCAAATCTCTACTTCAAAATTATGGATAATGAACCAGCAATCTTACTACTGTATGTGGATGAATTATTCTTAACTGGAGAAGAAAAGCTCGTCACTGAATGTAAACAGAGACTTGCCGCAGAATTTGAAATGAAAGACCTTGGCCTAATGCATTACTTCTTAGGTCTTGAGGTATGGCAGAGTCCAGAAAGGATCTTCCTTAATCAAGGGAAGTACATGGTCGAAATCTTAAAGAGATTCGACATGCTAGAGTGCAAGTCCATGAATACACCCATGGAAGCGAAGCTGAAGCTGTTGGTTGATACTTCGTCAGACTTGATAGATGCCACACTGTACAGACAGATTATTGGATCGCTGATGTACTTGACGAACACCAGACCAGACATTTTTTTTGTAGTGAACACCTTGCGTCAATTTCTGGTAGAGCCCAGACTTGTTTACCTAGTGGCTGCAAAACATGTGATGAGGTACCTTAAAGGTACAATGGATTATGGACTCAGCTATGATGGAGATCATGACTTTACATTGAGTGGATATACTGATGCATATTGGGCAGGAAGCGTTGCAGACAGAAAAAGCACTTCCAGATGCTATTTCAGTTTGGGATCAACCATGATCTCGTGGCAGAGTAGGAAACAATCCAGTATTTCTCTCAGCACAACAGAAGCAGAGTACATTGCCGCATGTTCTGCTAGCTGCGAAGCTATATGGCTTAGAAAGTTGCTGACTGGCCTATTCGACTTGGAGATGAGAGCAACTGTGATTTTATGTGACAACCAGAGTTGCATAAAGATGACAGAGAATCTTGTATTCCATGATAGGTCGAAGCACATAGAGATCCGCTATCATTTCATCTGCGACATGGTACAGAGAGGAGCCTTGAAGCTCCAGTACATTAGCATGGATGAACAGGTTGCTGACGTGTTGACCAAACCTCTATCTCGTGTAAAGTTTGAACACTTTCGAGATAAGCTTGGTATAGTCTAAAAGGACCCTCCCTGAAAGGGGGAGTATATATATATATATATATATATTTATTCCTTACTTCTGACCTCGCCGTTAGATGTAAAGCAAGATGAGTCATTGCTTCTGACCTCACTGTTAGATGTAAAGCATGACGCTGTGTGTTCCTTGCTTCTGACCTCGCTGTTAGACATAAAGCAAGATGAGTCATTGCTTCTGACCTCACTGTTAGACGTAAAGCATGATGCTGTGTGTTCCTTGCTTCTGACCTCATTGTTAGACGTAAAGCAAGATGATTCCTTGCTTCTGACCTCATTGTTAGACGTAAAGCGAGATGTTGATGTGTTCCTTGCTTTTGACCTAGTTGTTAGACGTAAAGCAAGATGATTCCTCGCTTCTGACCTCATTGTTAGATGTAAAGCGAGATGTTGATATGTTCCTTGCTTCTGACCTCATTGTTAGATGTAAAGCAAGATGACTCCTCGCTTCTGACCTAGCTGTTAACGTATAGCGAGATGATGATGTGTTCCTTGCTTTTGACCTAGTTGTTAGACGTAAAGCAAGATGATTCCTTGCTTCTAACCTCGTTGTTAGACGTAAAGAAAGATGTGAATGACACTGATCTACCAGCTTAACCGCTGTGACATTGAGCCAGTGTAGTACTGTGATGTGCCAGCCTAGTGCTGTGACGAGGTATCATTTTTATTGATACATTTTGATGCAGATGATGATGGCATTCTTTCGAGAATGATGATGTTGCCGATGAATAAAACTTCCGATGACTCGTAAATATGCTAGCCAATGTTTCAAGATGATATTGACGATACTGTCCTCCTGATGCCACTGATGATGCAGACCTCTCTCGCCTGATGCTATTGAAGAAGACCCTTCTTGTTAAGGGGGAGTGTTGAAATAATGTAACTGCGAAGTGTATTCTTATTATTATTGTTATTTTATTCATTGGATTAATCCCCATTGTGGATTAATCGTGTCGGTAATTGTATTAGGACCAAATCCCCTTTTGCGGATTGGTCATCGGACAATTGTAATAGGTAAAATAAGAAGTCGGCCCCAGCAGTTATTATTGAGATCCATAATTAAATTAAAGGTGGGTTTACCCACCCAGAGTGAGAGGTCGGCCCTGCCAGTGAAACCCTTTCACACGTGCCAGTCTTGTATATATAGGGAGGCTAGCGCCTCACTTTATCACACAACTCACTTGCTCATTCTCTTATGAGGCAAGCTGCAATTACTAGTTGGAGAGAGGGAGAAGAGTGGCGCATCTTTTGGAGAGGACTATCTGTATTGGTTTGATTTATCTCTTGAACATTGTATTGGCAATTTATGATAAGGAAGTTTTTGTTGGGTTTTCTTCCCCTAGAGGGTTTCCCAGGATAAATGTTGTGTCTCTTGTGAATGTGTATTTCTCAGTGATCTTGTTCTTATGTTGCTCTTATCTATTGAAATGCAAAGAACTATAATAATGGCATAAGCATTAACAATGATGCCTACATGGCCCACCTTTGCAAACTTCTCCCCCCTCCCCTCTCCAATTTCTCATCCCTCGAGTTAGCCTCCTCCAAGAATGATTGTCTTTCCTCAACAATTCAAGAAGTGACCATTAGCTCTTACCCTCACACCACCAACACCCTATCTTGCTCCTCTAGGTCCAATTCTAGTCCCATGAACAAGTGGTATGATGAGGAGTGTAAAAACTTTCACAAACACCTCTGTTACACCACCTTCAAAAACCTCACTTCCTACACATTGATATAGAAATATTATTAATCCTTCCTTTGTAGTAAGAAATGTCTCTTCATAGCACACAAGAGACCTGAATTGTGAGCCTCACTTCGCCACTTCCCCAAAGTTTTTTGGTGTATCATTTTCCCTTGCCACTCCAGATTACCAACTGATCTCAACCCTTAGTCCATGTTCACCCACCATATCATCCACTCGATTCAAATAACTACAAGATGATCATGGTGGGACACCACTTTCTCAAACCTCTACACCACTACCCTTCATTTGTAGCTATTTGAGGAGCTCAAAGTAGAGATCTTAGGGGTAGGTGATAGGTAGGTTTTAGACTAGGGTATTAGACAATGGATCATATCCTCACCCTACGACCCATTGTTGAGAAGAAAATACATTGTTGTTTGGAAGTCTTTTGCTACTTTGTAGACTTTATGAAATCCTTTGACTCGGTCTTGTGAAAAGCCATGTTTTAAAGACTATATCAAAGGTTCTCATAGTTTCTATTATGTGACACTATGAGGCCATCCTTGGTTTCCTTCATATAATGCACACATTGTCAGACTTCATCAAGAGCACGATCAGGATAAAGTAGGGGTTCCCTCCATTGCTTGCTTTCTTTGGGATCTATAGATGAGCTGGAATTATTCTTGCAGTAACACATTTAGTGAGGTGAAAGTTGTCTCCTCCACCATGCCCTAATCTCCATAATCCTTTTTGCTAACAATGTGGTCCTTTTGGCCTCCACACTTGAGGGTCTATAGAGATAGTTGGATGCTCTTGTAATATTTTGTGACCTTCGAAAACTGATTATCAACCTTGGGAAAACCAAGGAAATGATATTAAATTGCTCAAAGAAGACCCTTTCATGCTTTCATTTTTACTATAGGAGGGAGGAGGTTGAAATTACCATTGCGTAGACCTATATGTGGGTTCAATGTTTAGGGCCTGGATTCAGGTTGAGATAGGCTCTCCAACTCCAGGTGAATAAGGGATATGGGTCCCTCGCTTTCATTGAGGGACAATGTTTCCAGCGTCATTTTCAAGGCATATTGTCCAAACTGGACCTCATGAACTCCACCATTAGAATCAAAGTTTTGTATGGTTAAGAGGCTTAGGGACCTATCCTACTCAAGTCAGATTGGGCCCACACTGAGAGAGTTAGCACCCTCTTAGTATGCTACATTATCAAATGCAACATGACGGTTCCTTGGCCCATCATTCAGGTAGAGTTCACAATACACCCCTTTCAGATTGAGATTGCCTTAAGATTGGTAGAGTTGTTGCATTGTCTCAAGAGATTTATCGACTCAACGATCGACAGGGAGATGTACCAATATATTGCTTACTGCTCTTCATAGGCCATTGCCCAATTTGCCTCCTCCTTCGGGAGGGTGTGGTGTTGGTACTTAGATGTTGATTCAGTTAGCTAGTATATCGATGGACCACCTTCCCCCGTTCAAGTATTCCGTGGATGCTCCTAACCACCCCCTGTGTAATAAGAATGAAATGAATGGGATTGCCAAGGATGATATTTATAGGCAACATATCCAGGTCACTTGGATTTCCCTACATAGGGGATTGAGACCCAAGATAGCCTTTGTTGTAGAGCATTTCCTGAGATCAAAGATGACCTCATAGTGCGCCTCCCTTGCACACTTCGACACTGGATGCATGGGCTCACGGTCCCCTAAGCCAATTTAGAGTGGATTCCTATTAGTGTAGAGTGGAAACTAAGCCCCAGATCTTACATGAGGATAGATTATGTTGAATTTGTCATAGATAGGGAGGAGAACTTTATATTCATATCTCTTTGGTACTATTAGATACATGATCAGTTTCATTGCCTATTCAGAGAGTCTCGTAACTCTCTTTCCACCTTTTTTCAATATCTAGAGCTAGGATGCCCAGGAATATATTTTGGAGAGGTTGTCAAACCTGGATCTCACATCCTCCATGCCCCCCACTTGCATAGACACTGTTCATAGGATTACATCTTTCTTCTTCATGGTCCCAATGGACAATGTCACCAGGAGGCATGCAAAGAGAAACACCATTCAACCCCCAAATTTGTGAAACGGTAGGAGGTAATCCGACCCTCTATAATGAGACTCATGTAGAGTTTCTCACTGTAGTCTCAAGACAGTGTATGCCAGACTAGTAGGCGATCCTCTTTCACCAACTCTCAGCAGTGGGTCACTTCTTCTAGACATAGAGACATCCCCTAGATGAGATCTATTTCTTCCAACTAGTTATCTATACATCAATTCTTTCCTTTGGCCTTGTATGGTAGGAGAGTTGCACTTTCAACTCCAAAGGAGGAAAAACCCCCTCCCCTTTATCTGACAACATGCACTTGGAGCCTTGAGAGTATTTTCCTTGTACTCTATTCCAGAACATTGTATTTCTTTCCTTTAAGCATTGAGTTAGTTAATATTAGGTCTTATTATCTTTTCTTTTTTCTTTTATAGGAGTGGCCTTCACACTCCTACTATGTATTACCACTTCTATGCTAAGTAGACCCATCAACCTACTTTTGGTTATTTGTTGTGTTGTTCCTAAGGTTGTTCTTGGTTAGGGAACAATGTCAAGGCATTTTATAGAGGCTTGAATAAAGCCTCCTTGCTTTACGCCTCAAGCTGGCTTTTGTGTCAGAGGGGTAATCCTCAAACTGTCACAAATATTATTGTTTAGAGTTTCCTGAAAACAACTCTTTCATACAAATATTTATGCCAGAATTCTGATGATTATAAAATAATATAAATGTTGAAGGATTAATGAAAATCAGAGACAATAAAAAAGCTCCAAATAAACCATCAGACCAGGGTCTTACCATTAGACACCTTTATCCTGCATTGCAGATGCATAAAATAAGTTAATGGAAGATGCAGAAGAAAAGTCTCAAATGCCTGTGGGAATGACATGACATTCCTTGGCACTGAGGAATAACAGAATATCAGAAATAATAGAGAGGATGGAAGTCCTTAGCATTTCTAATAAGATACAAAAACGTATTAGGCATGTTTAGATGAGATCAGTAAGTATACAAGAAAACACATTGACAATCTTCATCTAAATCCCATAGTTCAGTGATAACTATAAAATATAAATGATCTTGATTTCAAAGAAGGGCATTCTTTATTACTAACAAGCAGTGATATAGACTGTACCCATTGCAAAACATTTAAAGATTAAAACCCAACTCAAAATCTTTAAAATGAGAAGAAAAGCATGTATAAACTAAGTCACTGCTTGACATGACTTCAAAGGCAGATACAGAAAAAATATCGAGAACAAGTCTGCAACATAATCTTTATACCCTGAGCAAAATCATTTACAAATTAATAGATACTTAGAGGATAGAGTTCTTGATAAACTGAAGAAAAAATACAAAATTTGGGAGAAACACAAAATCTGCAAATGAAGGTGATGACTTTGCCGTCTGGTTCCTCAATCTGCTGCAAAAATGATGGCCCTGTGGGCTCATGAGCAATTTCTGCCTCTCTACTGAAAAAACTCCCACTTCTTCCTCCCCAAGGTTGCCTTCTGTCCTTGCTTGTTTACTAATTCCCGCCTTTATTTGTGTAGCCGAATTATAAATTTAGACTTAAAAATCTTTGGCTTTGAGATGGCTGAAAGATATTAAAAGACCGGGCATTTGGTGAAACTACTCCTAAGAAAAAGGTGGGCCTGTAGACCATACTGCAAGTTGTTCCACTTTTCCCAAACTTGGGTAGCTTTTATTGTTTGCCAAATTTTGTCATGAACATTTATAAACCAACCACTATAGATTTACTCAAATGCCACCTGTCATTTTTTTTTCTTCTTTCGAATATAAACACGTTCTTTCAAAAGTTAATCAGGTAAGCCACTCTTAACCTATGCGTACTAAAACTATAGGTATCTCTATATTCATTACTTCTTTTCACATGTATTTCCATCATATTTGAAAATAGCTTCTTAGCCTTCATCTTTGGCAGCCCATGTTTTATATATCCACATCTTTCCTCACAACCTGGTTTGATTTTGCTGTACCCAACTTATTGATAACATGCTTCCATACACCGATTGATCTACTTGAATAATAGACAATACTACTAGCCACTTGCATACCATAATAACAAGACTTATGCTCATCCTTTAAGACAGCAACTGTGAATGGCCACTTATTTTCTTACAAGGGTTCTGCATGAATTTGACAGTGTCACTCTACAATTTGTATCTTGTTTCTCTCTGTTAGTCATTAAAATGAAATTTTCCTCAAATCCAAAAACACAATATCAATAAAAGCAAAGCCAACTCTCCACTTTTGTTGTTCTCCTATTATTTTGAATATTTCATAGATTGCTCGTCTTCCACTCCTATGCATCTCAAATTCCACTGTGACATTGGTATCCAGAACTTATTTATCTTTCCAACCCATTTGGCGAGTCCTCTGTTCCCATATCACTGAAAGCTTCTTCTCAGCTAATAATGTTGCCTCTGCTCTGTCTCTGGCTCCTTCGCATGTTTACATTCCAGGATTACATCTTTCGGTTTCTTTCTGACACAGAGAAGCCAATCTCTTGGCATCCAGTAATGTCATTACAGAATTATCCCGAATTTCTTCCGCTACAGTTTGTTGTAACCCCAACTCCTCCGAGAGAAGATCTGTAAAATTCTTTTCCATATCCTGCCTAGACTGAGGATCAAGCTTCCCACAATCTGCAAAGGAAAGATTGCTCAAACCTGGAGGAATGCTGAGCCCAGCTTCTAAAGTGCAGTTGCATACACAAGGAGAGCAGGTTGCTGCCTTCCTGACAAGGGTGAGGCCCTCTCTGAACTGCCAATACAAGGGAGAACCCACTATGTATACTGCCAATTCCATGGCTAACAATACCAGCAGTAACTTCAGCAAGCCTGGAGTACAATACATGGGTATCGGTTGTGTCATCTCTAATGATTTGGGTGATCAGCTTTTGTTCTTAAACACTCATTTTGAGACCGATCCCTGCTGATATCTCTTCAATAACAGTCTGATTAAATCCAAGGGAATATCCCATGAATGCCTGCCACACACCTCTCAGTCTTCGTCCTTTTCATGTGGATCGTCAAACTCTTTTTACAGCTTTGTAACCAATGGTTGGTTTCCTTCGCCGCACCCTAACGAATAGAATGGAAGTTCAGTGAAGCGTTTCAAATAAGATTTGGTTAACAAGATTATCTGAAACTACAACCACAATTTGCTCAATGGCGAAATTTGCAATAGGCACCAATGTCTCTTTCTCTGCGCCTGATGTATTTTCTTCTCCATGACTGACTTCACCTGACTTGGAAGGTAGAGTCTTATTAGTGATGATGTAAGACAATTATGTTTCTTCTTTTGGTTGAAAATCTTTCAAAAATTTCATCAGTTCGAAAGATTAAGATTATGTTATATATATATATATATATATATATATATATATATATATATATTATATTTATTTTGTTTTAAATTTAATAAAGAATGGTTGAATTTACAGATTTGAATTTGAATGGTTAAATTTGTATAATCAAAATATTTTAAATTTTTTTTAACATATTAAATTCATTTATACATTCAAAAATAAAATTTAAATAACAAAAAAATAACAATTATATTCAAATTTACAATACCAAATTTCAACTAAAAAATTAACCAAAACCAATCTACATACCTCTGGTCCTCCTAAACCCCTGAAGTGGAATCAACAAGTATTACATCATAACTCTTTTCCTCCTAAAACCCTGAAGTGGAATCAACAAGTAAACCATCCTAACATGTCTGCGCTTCGATACTTTCTGAATGGTTTTTAAATTGACCATCTGTGTAACACTCGACCCATTGTTACTCTGCTGCTTTACTTTAATATCATTGTTAAACAGGCTGGTTCTGACATGTATTTCAATAGCTTCTACATCTCTTGATGGGATAATTTTATGGACGTTTTCACTATGAACTTGAGTCTATTCATGAGACGTTTTCATATGAACTTGAGCCTATTCATCAGACGTGTTATTTGACAACTAAGAATTGCCAATTCACCCTTTCAACCTTGTGAAGAACTTAGCAGTGCATTAAACCAAGTTTTTTTTAATGAGAAAGTCAAACTATGCCTTATAAAGTTTTAGGAATTTTTTTTGAAATTACAACAAATTGGACATTAATAAACTTATTTTATGTTATCTGCAAAGAGCTTGCAAGAGTGGTCCAGAAAATAGATTAATTTGACACAGCCTTCAATCTTATGTTTAAACCTCTCTAGTAGCCAAAATGGCTCCAAAGAGGTACATAGCTAAGAAGTTAGCAAAAAAATATTATTCTAACTTCTTCTATAGCCATCTAAATTAGGTTTCTTATGATTGAGAAATACAACTCTCATGCCATGAGATGCATTGAAGACTAGCACATACACAAATTATGTGAATGTCTCTGCCCTTCGTGATAATAATCTATAGCCATCTAAATTAGGTTTCTTATGATTGATTAATACAACTCTCATGCCATGAGATGCATTGAAGAAATTATGTGCATGTCTCTGCCCTTCATGATAATAATTTATAGCCATCTAAATTAGGTTTCTTATGATTGAGAAATACAATTCTCATGCCATGAGATGCATTGAAGACTAGCAAGTACACAAATTATGTGCATGTCTCTGCCCTTCATGATAACAACTAATTTATACAACGACATTCATGTTTTTTTAAATGTTTTGAAAAGTGAGACAAGATGTGCGACACCATCACACATTAAATACATAGTAAGATACAAGTGATATTTCATGATCCATCAATAACATATAAAAAACACAACACAATACAAGTATCATGCATCTTTATATATTTGTGTAGAAATTTAGAAACATGTCATCATGAGAAAATAGGAGACATGATAAACAATGGGGAGTGTTTCCTCCGCAACTCAAACTTAATGATAAAATCCCTAATCCACAAGGTGCAATTTGAGAGGGAACTACTAGAACAATCACCATTGTCACCTAAGCAACCTATCCTCCCACTTTAGATTGGGTCTTCTCCAAGTCAAGGAGGGTCTAAGCATTATGATTATTAAAACTATAACAATGAAGTTCAAAGGTGATGTTAAGATAAAGCTCTAGCAAAATAATGTTTTGTAGTATAGTGAAAATAAAGTGATGGATGGATTAAGAGATTAATGCCAATCCAACATGGGCAAATGGAATCAAAAGGGTGATCCAAGACGACAATTCAATAAAGGTGTAAGATTACAAGGGCTATATATGAATGCCACAAGAAGAACTTAACATTGTTGAAAATGAAACTAAGGAACACTAGGAGGGCCTTCAAAGTGCTTCATCAAAACTTTGCTAATGAGGTGCACCATACCATGGAGTATTAGTCTAACAACCACTCATGTAGATGTAAGATGCAATAGAATATTCCATAAACAAGACAACAAAGGGTTACAGGAAGAAAAATGCTTCACACAAAACCCTTCTAATATGATAGATGTATCATTCACTAGTGGTCAATCAATAGCAAGTACTAGCAACTATATAATCACAAGCAACAATAAAAATCATTAGAACATAGCCTCACATTTATTGGAAACAAACCCTTGCACATCACATATGCTCTAGGAAAGATCTATCCATTAATCTCCAAGGAGGGGAATTCCAAACTCTAGCCATAAGAACAAACTCTTATATAGGTTTTAGCTTCATCGTGATTTACAATAAAATAATAATATCCAATGTCAAAACCTTAGATCTATCCTAGGAACTCGAAAATCTAGCCATAAGAACAAACTCTTATATAGGTTTTAGCTTCATCGTCATTTACAATAAAATAATAATATCCAATGTCAAAACCTTAGATCTATCCTAGGGACGAGTAAAGAAACAATATCCTCGAACAACTAACTCGCAATACATAACATAATAAGTGTTGGTCAAGGCACATGTACACGTGTCCAATAAAAAATGTTCCATGAATGTGGAATGCCTAAGAATGTTCAATGAAGGTGGGATGCCTCCATCAAGGAGGGAATAAAACATGTCAAAGCTCCAATGTCTAAGCTTCAAAGGTCTCTAAGTGTAACACTCCCATAACCAACATTCTCAAAAATAGGCCATGAAACACTAGATCTAAGGTTTCAATTATCTTGGATCTCCTCCAATGTGGAATATCCTCATCAATGCTCTTAGATCTCCTCCAATATGGAATATCCTCATTAATGGCATGGAAAATAGTGCAATGGACCAAGTAACAACTCTTCAAGAGTGGATGTATAGGGCTGTATTACCCTTCATTTTACACGAGACCTATATCACAAAAGTAGATTTATAAGTTGATGGAGTTTTGAATGCCCTAGGGGTTGTAGGTTCACTTGATGATTTTGAAGCATTGATTAGTAGTTGATGATATGATGTAGTTATGGGTGTCTTGATCATGTTTTGGTTGATATACTTGCTTATCATAGAGGTGGGGTTTTTAAATCAAGCATGGCCAAATCCAGTCCAAATTCACTATTTTCTTGTTACAAATAGAGACTCGAAGAAGCACCATAGATCGTGGCACACCGGGGCAGTATGCATGGGTTGATGGAATGGATCACCATGTAGAAGAGAATTTGTTCCCATTGTTGAATAAGGCCAGCAATATACAACCTACTATATATCATTGAATGCTGTGGCAAGCGGTATATCCATCGTCAAATTACTACATCGTAGAATTACTTTAGTATATACATCTGGATATATCCGATGGTGTGTATACCACCATTGGTCCTTTACCAAGAGGATTCATTCACTAGGGCGATTCTGATCAAGCTATTCCGTTGGGGCCATCTATTTGGATTGACATTAGAATGAGTGAGAGCGTGGTCTTCCAATTTCCCAGGTTTCATGGGTGTTTCCGGAGGTAGAAATCGAACGATTAACATTCCCTCCTGCTGGCTTAACTAAAGGAATGTCATGGTAGAAATATGCTCCCTTACCCGGCACCGAACAATCATTGATATACGGGTGCTTTTCTCAGAGTTTTGCAGGTCAAGCGAGCAGCTTGAAGCGCAGGGCTTCATCATTACTAATGGTTGGGAAATTTTCCTTAATATGTTTATATCTAAGTTTTTTATTTTTTATTCTGAGTATTAGTGTTTTTTCTCTATATCTTAGCAATTAAAAAAAATGTTATCATTTTTTTCATGTGCCAACTCAGTTTAAATATTCTATTTATTGAACTCATAAAGATTGATGATCAAATAGTGAATTCTCTTGCTATCTGAATTTAGCAACAAAACTTCTTGCTATATGCTCGATTTGCTCATAACTATTAGTATCTTCTTGCCATCTTGTACACGTATCATCTTTGGGATTCAACACAATTGATTCTGGTGGGTTTCTTCTCTAATGTTAATAGGCTGGGTTTTTTCTGTATTAATAATTTAATTTATTTCTAATATTTGTAACCTATACATATTAATTATTTTATTGGTACCCAATGTTGTTCCATGATTTATTTCTAATACAGCTTGAGTGGGCCTAATGGTTAAGAACATGTGTTTCCTCTTAAGAGGTTACAAGTTCAAATCCAAAGGGGGACATATATGACTATTATTATTATTATTATTATTATTGACATGTGTTGTCAATTTGAAATTGCAATCTAATTTTTTTGGATTTTTTTTTCACTTTCATATGAAAAGAATAATTTATTTTAACCTGTAAATTTAGAACGGTTACAATAACATTAGCTCTTCATTTTGAAATATAACCTAACCCTTCAAATTTGATCCCTGGTGGCAGGCCATGAAGATCATTGAAACACTCGAATAAAGCATCATTAGGGGGACATATATGACTACCCCGATTCATGCTATCCCGTTCGAAGCAGACCAATGCCTTGCAGTTTCCCTCAATCACGTGTTGGAGGAGAAGGTTAGTTTTTGGGAATCCCCTATAATTGGGAATAAACAATATGGGAGGTAAATCCAAGCTTTATTTATCCTGAAGTTACCAAGATTGTTGATCCGTAATTGTTGTTTGCTTGACAAATAGTTATGAGTGCATGTCCATCATCGGTTTCCAGTAGAATGGGATTTCCTCTAGTGACACTCGGATTTCTTTCCACCTCGTTAATCATCACTCACAAGTCGAGCCAATATGCAATTTTTTCCTGATACATCATTCGCCAATCCAATTATTATATAGAAAGGGGCTAGAATGGAGGGAGAAGATAACAACCTTTCAGCTGCTCGACTCGTTAATTGTGTTTCGTATCTATTCCTATTTTTCCTTTTTAACTAGGAGAAACGATAGACCTGTCAATTGTCACCAAGGAGACCCAGGGTCGAGTGAGAGAGACTACCCCTATAGTCAACGTTAGTGTGGTCACCATATAGTGAGATAGATAGATCAGGGAAAGAACACACAAAGTCTTGGAATTCTATAGGGGCACAATGGTAAGGGGGCCTTTTATTGTACGAAGTATTTCTTTATAAGGCACTTGATTCTAAGTCACTTATATGGTAGAGGGGTTTGGTTACGACTTCCTATGTTTCTGGTAACTAGAAATATAATAAAGTAAAGAAAAATAGTAAGTGATATAATTATTTGGATTTTTTCGCCAATGACAAAATGACCATTATAGGCTCCTATAGTGAGTGTAGGGTATATGGTAAATAACTAGGGTTCCATTCCCTAGGTATCTAGCCAAGGTACTAGTTAAATATATAGCTAGGCAATAATGCAATGACCTCATTTGAATCAAGATAAATCCCCAGGGAGGAATATACAGTCACATCTCGGGAAAGGTGGGTGTGGAAAGAAGTGCCCTCTACCTTTTGGGGGAAGAACCCATGGTAGTGAAATCCTTTCTAATGCCAAGGCTCTAGATCATAGGGTGATTAAGTTGTAGCAGACCCATGAAAGTATATTGTCGGGGAACAATGAGTCACACCATGCTAAGGATTGTAGGAGCTTTTTTGTTGAGAAACTATCTTGCTAAGGCAGGCTTGGCACTTTCCAATCTTCAAAAGAACTTGACACAATTTAATTGTACAATTATTATGGAGTCCTTCATTGAAATAAGACTCCTCATCTTACTCTTTCTTTGGTGATAAGAAAAAAGGTTTCCAATCAACTTGAAAGCTATAGGGATTTCCCTTATCCACATAATTTTTTTTCATAGCTGGGGTCCCCTTCAATAAGGGGGTCCTATCCCAGTGTTACTCTATCAAATCTTGAAGTGAGCTAATTCACTTTCTCATAGGTACTCACAATTTAGAATCACACTGATTTGCTTCCTCCATTAGTAATTTCAATATCAGATTGGTCATTCCTCAAGGGGCCCATTGACAAAATACTAGAAGCTAATGAATCGTTTAAGGGAACAACTTGGGTAGTCCATGGACTTCTACAAGATGAATAACTGAAATTGTGCAGGACTTGCAACCCTGGTAAATTCATATATGTAATGAACTAGTGATGACTCATTCCAGGGACTCGCCTAGGCGTGGATAGAACCCTTGATCAATTTGAAAAATGATGGACGAGGTTAACACCCCTGCATTCTAGAGACCCCTCTAGAAGAGAGATAGGATTTATGCGAGACTGGCTCTTAAACAACCCCTTGGGGATCAATTACACTAAGGTTTGGTTAAGGGGGAAATATCTATACTAGTTGGTTTGCTTGGTCAGTATAGGAATGTCCTAATCAAGAATCATCGAACTATTAGGGCCTTGTCACATAGGTACAAATTGGCCCCAATAAAGTAATCAATTCTCTTTCTTCGCAGTGGAATTAAAAAATTGTTGGCTAGGGGAAATAACCTATCGGATAACCTTAATTAGAAGAAGTTCCCATTCTATACATTATGTTGGATAACAAAGGATCTAGTTGATTCAATCAAGGGAGATTAGGCATGGACCTATACTCACATAGCCTCAAAAGGGGATACTGGCCAGTTCGTTTCCTTGGGTGATCTGAGAATGAATTCGAAAAACTCAACAACATGTGTAATGGATGAACATGGATTAACATCAAATTTTGGGATATCATCCCATGCTTTCAGCAGGTATTCATCATATACCTCCATGGTTCAGAAGATGGAAAGGGTAATCAGGGAAAGATGGGTTCTTGGGTTGTAGAGTCGTTAGATAAACCTAGAAAGTTCATGAAAGTGAAAAAGGAAACTTCCCTCAAATGGAGTTGCCATGAAAGCTATGGGAAAAAGATTTGGGATCACAAAATGTCACCAGGGCATGAAAGCAGATTCCAAATCCTCCCCAACAACGACGCTAAAATGTTATCGCGTAAATTGTAGGTTGGGCAAAGCCCGACCCAATCCACAAGATAGCGAGAACTATGGGAGTAACTACCCATTCTCACCTTAGGTATGTACTCCCCTCACTTTAGTGAAGGAGAAATCCCACACAAGGGGGGTATCTCGGGTGTCCTTAGGGGGGAATGAGACGAAAAGTGGAGTAATGGGATATGATTCCCTATATGTCAAGTTAAGAAGTTTAATATAGCTTCGAAACAAGTCTCGGTGATGGTTAATCATTGCCAAATGCTTGAGTACTTGCAGAAGAGAATTGTACCTACCCGAGACAAGAGAAGAACAAGTATACAAGCCCAATATTCCACTAGACAAACAAATGAAGCTTGTTGTCCTAAATTACAACAGTAAACAAATATATATATCAACAATGAAACCAATTATTTATTGCATAAATAACCATTAAAATTATGAAGTAATTATTGGACAACGAAGCACTAAATCAATAGATAAATTTCTAATATTCAAGAAAAAACTTTGATGGTAAAAGAGGGCTGCTAGATAGTGTTTTCATAGATTTATTATAGAATCCTTATGGCTGTAGCAAATATTTTCTACAACAACAAGTTTCAACCAATAAAATTTGCAATTACTCTGACATAAATTTAACCAATAAACAGTAGAATGATAGTAGTGGCTTACAAGCAAATTTCCACGGTTGAAATGCAATTTAAAGTAAGAAATAAAGTATGTTTTTCTGCAGCTCTAATGGTTGTAGCTTTTGAATGATTACAACTCAAGAACTACTAGACCAATCAAGATGCCCTAGTGGCTTTGGCAAGCTTAAGACACCAAGAAAAAATTTCAACTTGGACAAGATCAATGTCTCTCAAAAATCACATTTACCAATGCAAGTAATTTATTTCTCCAATGCAATAAATGATTAATGCCTTGCCAAATGGGTTATGGAGTCTTCTTGTTTTAGGTTAGGCCTACTACTTCTCAAGAGGTGTAATCCCTTTTACTCCCTTGGGAAAGTAACTCTGACAAGGTAGAATCTAGGAGGGTGTAAGCCCTTTTACTCCTCCTAGCAACCTTTGTAATAGTCTTTTCAACCAACAACAATGATAAAACTTGGTGGAGGGTATATGCCCTTATATTCCTCTAAAGATATAGCCAATAACAACCATGGAACAAGAAAGAAGAACTAACATAAATGTAGATTTTCCTTACCAATTCTAAGAGCATGAAATACAAAACCCTAGTTACCAAGTAACTTCCATCACCACGACAAGAGAAAAAGACTCCAAGAGGTAGCACACCACTTTACTGCACAAGACAAATGATAAACCATAACATAAGACAAAGAGAGAATGATATTGCCCAAGAAGGCATAAATTTTATTCAAGTAGCTCTTCACCAAGTGAGGGGGTTATGATAAAATGAAATGAATTTGATCCTTATTAATACAAAACTCCTAAAAAGTGTTTGTCCACATAAATTAGGGTAAGCCACAAAATAAGGGATCCATTCCCCCTTTATTTTTCCCCTTTGCAAAGTAAATTTAATTTTAACTTTAAAAATGCACAAAAGAAACCCTAAAACATGATGTCAACCTCTTCTAGGGTAACGTCTTGGTCACTTTAGCAAGTAGTTGAGCTTGAGGATGAAATCGTTGGGCCTCCAAAGGCCTTCCCTTTATGCATTGAGGTATTCTGTCCAAAGTACAAGGGATCTTCCTCATCAAAAGTGCCAAGTGTCCATCAAACATCACCATCACGACCAAAACCCTAGCCCTAGACTAACGCCAATCCCTCCAAGATGATGTCTTAGCCTCCGAAGGCAAATCATTGGGCTTGTAAGGGCTAGGTGAGGTCCTCCAAGGTCTCTTCCTTTGCCTCCAAAGGCAACATTCATCTCTTGTATTTCCCCAAGGTCTGGGCCATGACATCCATCCAATGGGTTTCCTACCCCAATGAAGGCCCAAGTTGGGCTTGTTCCTCCAAAACGTCCATCGACAAGGTCTTGCAAAGATAGACAAGTGCGCCCTCCAAGTATATCAAGTCAAACATCATGGCAAGTAAAATCACTTTTAATATAAGATCCACCTAAGCATGTACATCAAAAAACACCTCATCAAATTAAACAAGTTCTCAAAGACCCTATGCAATTTGCCAAATTTATATATGGGAGGGTTGACATGGTGATCTATTGGGTGAATCTATGTTTAAGTCAAGGAGTGTTTCCTAGGTGGAAACCTCTCTAATTCACGTGGATAATATGAAGTGGATGGGGGTAAGAGTTTTTGGCATGGGGTTAATGACATACAAGGGTTCATATTGTCTCATTTATGGGTGCCTTTCTAGAGGGTGTGTTGCACATTCGTTTTCAATGCATCATTTTTCCAAGCCCATTTATTGCCATTGATTATTTAAAATGTTTCCAGGTAGAGCCAAGGTGGGACGTCTACCTAAGCATGAAAAACATTTCCCACCTTGACTCTACCCTGGTCACACTATGCTTCCCCAAGTTGAAGATAATGTGCGGGACTTCAACCTAAGCATGGAAATTATTTCCCACAAACGTTCTACCTTGGTTGGCATTTTTATATTGTTATTTTTCACGGGTCCCATTAGTTTCTTATGAGAGACATTTCATTATCCTCGGGATCCCTGGGTGAGAATCTAGAATTTTTATGATTGGCTTTTATCTTTTTCTAGCTACAAACCTTTGGGCCTTTAACCCCTTCTTCCCATGAAATGAGGTACAATCCCTTCTTAGGTCAGTACAACAAAAAAGTCCCAAAAGATAGGGAGATGAAAAGGATGAAGTGTGGAAAATTCCAAGCATGATTGGGAATGGTACGATGACTCATTAAGGAGACCTCCCAAAATCAAACCCATCAATAAGGGTGACTACTTACTAGGGCGCAATGTCAACTACCAAGGTGAAATAGGGAAAATAACACAATTTCCAAGCATACATTCTATAATCAAAAGCGGTTTTAAATGCAACATACTCAAATGCCTCAAATATTAAAATGACACTTACCACAATACCTGACTTGTACCTCATGGAGCAAGACCCATCGTCATCCAGAAGCAATATGATGTGGTTGATGCCATCAGTGCAAATCTAGGATGTGTGGTGGTGAAACATGTCTCTGTCTGTGCATGTGGACGCTATCAATCATCTGTCTCTTGGTACTCCATGTCTGTAACCCGAGGGCCTCGATACACCATCTCCTTAGTTATCCCTAGAAATTTGGGATAACACCTCCAATTAAAACCAAGGAAGTGTTCCTTGAAGCTTGGAAGTTGTGCCAAGCTAGAACTAAGATATTGTGGGCCAATTGCATATAAACTTGTATTCTTTTCATAAGCTAAAGCTCATAGTGTTTTCCAGGTTTACTTTCTTAAAAAATATGTGCATAATCATAACCATGTGATTGATTGAAATGTGATCTAAGTGGAACTCGAAGAAAACTTCCAAACACAGACATTTTGCATCCTCGATAGGAAAGTAACATTGCTTTAGAACCCAACCATGGGACATGTAAAGGTGTAATGGAAACACTTTGGTCATGATAATGCGACATGAGAGCTAGAGGATGCCATAAAAGAGGCAAACCAGTTTTGGTTCTAAATTTTGAGTAGCACCAAGGCCAATGCTATTCAAGCGGGGGGGAGAATGTAATACCCCACTTGACCCTTGGCATGTGTTAACCCAAATTATGTAAATGATGTAAATATGTTGGTATGAATTCCTAGTTTGGAGCTCAAGGCCAAGTCTCAACTAGTGAATGGTTAGGTGCATATATATATATATATATATATATATATATATATATATATATATATAAGAATAAGAAAAAGTGGTCCAAGATGACTATGTGGAGGACAAGAGTGGCTATAATTCCACAAGAAGGGAAGAATAAAAGGGACCTATGGGAAAATAAATCATTTGATGTCAAATTTTAGCCTCATAACTCATTTCCTGCTACTATATGTCTTATTTGACTTATTAACCAATCATTGAATGCACGTAAGAGGTTAGTAGAGAAAGTATTTTCACATAGTGATGAATCATGGGTTGAGTACAATCATTATGGAATTTGTAAGAGTCCTACATGCCTCTAGTCATAAGTAATGGCAACGAACATTTCCACCAATCCTCTATTTTTTCTCCATTGACCTTAACATTTTGGGGAATAACTTGCTCATGCATTCTCTAGATAGTTCATGTTTTGTTCTTCTTGCCAACACTTACCAATCTGGAAACAAACCAAAATTAGCACCATGAAAAGGAAAAATTGCAAACATGGAATGGAATACAGTTGATGGCAAGTGAGCATAAAGGTTGGGCAAGGCCGGAATGAACCACCCATTGTTCATCATCTACTCTTTGCATGCCTAAGGGCTAATTGTTTTTTTTGCAGGAAATTCTCATAAAGAATATAACAAATTTGGTTCTTTCTGACCACACTAAAGAGCACTAGAGGGAAGACTATCTATAGGCACTATTGAGAACATAAGAAAAATATCTTCCTTGTGATGTGTAGGGTAGCGGAAGGGAGTTCCTTGGTTGTTGAAGGATAAATGAGATGCATGTAATGCTCTGTGGTGGAAATATTGGTTGAGTATGAGAGTAGATGGGTTGAACCGAGAGATATAAAAGCATGTGGCTTGGTTACTTCACTCTATTGGCCTCATAGCCCATGTTGGGAGTGGTTTTTGCGAAATATATCTACAGTTGGGTGGAAAATTGCTCTCACATGGTTGATTTCATGGACCAATTGTTGTTAAAAGATAAGTTGTATTTCATTGTCTATGAATATGCAAAATTATTGTTAATTTTTTTTACTATAGAAAATTGTGTATTGTGCATGTTGTGTGCTAATATTTCTAATTCTATTCATGGAAATTTAGTTGTCACGAAACTCTAAGAATCCATGCTAATTATTCCACTACATTTGTTTATTTTTCACTGTGCATGCATTTGTTATATTTTTTGTCCATTTGGGGAGGTTGTATTTAGTTATTATTATGGGGAAATTACTGATTCTACTTAATTTTTGAGGGAATGCGAAATTTTATTTTCTTCAAATGAGGTCCAATGAGGTCGGAACCCCTCTCAAACATCCTAAAATAATTAATGATAATATAGAAAAATTCATGTAAAAGAATAGGAAGGGAAATATAAAGGAAATGAAAACTTTTACTTGAAGAATTTTATATTATCACCATAGGTTAGTTTTTTGTCAAGCAATGTTCTATTTAGAGCTTGGAAGAGTGCACACTTTTACTTTTCCTAAATTTAAAATGAATGCAATTTACTATCCTTAGAGAAGTCAACATGGAAATCCTATTTTTCACTTGAATTATTTTTAAGATAATCAAATTTTCTATTCTAGGAGAGGTATGCCCTAAAGGAGAGATTTTTATCGACAAGTGTGGTGATCATAAAAAATGAAATTACCATAGTTGGGTTAGTTGGGTGAGTTCACCCTCTTGGAGAAGGTTCTTATTCATGCAATTGCTATTTTATTATACGAGGAGTGTTATACTTAAATCATCTATCTTTCTTTTTCCTCTACTTTTATCCATTCTCACCTATTATTATCCTTTTCTACTTCTATATATTGTACAAAGAATGGAGGAGGAAAGGGATAGTTATTGTTTTGAGTTGTTGAGCACTAGATCTTGTGACCTTTGTTATATCTTCTCCATTGCTTATTCTTTCTCAAGACAATGGAGTTGAGAGCTAGCATAGAGTACTAGTGATAGTTAAGTTTTATTTGTTGGATCATGATTGTACTTGTCCCATGTAGCAAAGTTGGATTGCATCTCAGAGTCCTTGTTGTCTAGACTTGTCAAGGATTTATTCATCCTACAACCCCTAGTAATTGTTACCCCCTAACATCTAGGGGTAAATAGAGGAGATTTTTCTCTTATGAAGTTTATCACAAACAATAGTTCTTCAAATGAGATCCATGGTTCTCCACAAACAGTTCACCAAATATGCTTCCCACATTTACACAAAAAGACACAACTAACAATTCCGATTGGAAAATTTGTCTTGGTATTACACAAGAAGACACAACTGACAATTCCAATTCCAATTGGAAAAAGATGTCTTGGTATTACACAAGAAGAAACAATTAACAGTTCCAATTCCAATTGGACAATTTTTTCTTGGTATTACACAAGAAGACACAACTAAAAATTCCAATAGGAAAATTTGTCTTTCTATTACACAAGAAGACACAATTAACAATTCCAATTCCAATTGGACAAATTTTTCTTCGTATTACACAAGAAGACTCAAATAACAATTCCAATTCCAGTTGGACAAATTTGTCTTCCAATTCTTCCCACAATTGTCTTCCAATAACACAAAATTGACTACGAATTAAACAACAAGTCAAAAAGAACAAAAACATGTATGTTCTTTCTATTTTTGCATGCATATGTCGGGCTTGTTCGATTTTTTGAGATAAATGAGGTTGAGGAGCTTGCTTAGCACATAGAACTTACTAATAGAAATGCACGCACATTCCTACTGGTTAGGGATGAGCACCAAGCACACTCAAAATCATTTCTTTCAAGTCATAAGAGTGTTAGTGCACTCTTAATGCAATGGATATAACATTTATTGTAGACTAAAAATTTTTATGAATAAATATGTATAGGCATTTGGGGACAACTAGGACCTAAGGGATTAAGATTGAAAGTGTTTTGAAGCATAGACAAATGGTCAAAGAACCAAGATGGAGGTGTAAGGGTTGTGGGGACTTCAACAAGTGGTATAGGGATATTGCACTTTGGGATTCGGTGTGTAGGGGGTTAAGGGTCGAGTGTAGGTTATGCCTAGGCTTAGTTGGAGCTAGGGGTTCTAGGTCATGGTATAGGTCAAGCTCTAGATCATGGTCTAGGTCTAGGTCATGGTCTAGGTCATGGTCATTTTTGTGCTCATGGTATAGGTCTAGGTCATGGTTCAGGTCTAGCTCTAGGTCTATGTCATGGTCTATGGTATAGGTCTAGGCCTTGCCATGCCTTGCCATGTATAGGCCTTGCTTGTCTAGGTATACGTCTAGGTTTTAACATGTTCAGGTCAAGGCCATTTCTTACCTTGCGATGTACCAACATTTCTATAGTGTGTAAGATTCTGAGAGGGACACAGAGGAATACATAGAGGGAAGATAGAGAGAGAGTGTATGAGAGTGTGATAGGCAGAGAGAGGAAGATAGAGAGGGGGGTGGAGATAANCATAGAGAGTGTGTGAGAGTGAGGGAGAGGGAGATAAAGAGGGGGGGGGATAGATAGAGAGAGAGAGGTAAGGAGTGAAAAGGGGGTAGAGTGGGTGATAGAGAGGTAGGGGGATATAGATTGAGGGGAAGAGAGGGGTAGATGTAGTGGGGAGAGAGAGAGGATAGATAGTGGGAGGGAGTGGGGGAGAGAGATGAAGGAGGGGGAGAAAAATCGACAGTGGGTCTTTGGGCATGCTAGAAAAATCCCATCTTTGTTGCATCTGCAATCTTGTAAGAGAAAAACACACACACACACATATATATCTTGGACCACTTGTCATGTCACTACATGTTGGGTATTTGGGTGTACTTCCACCACTCGCATGATTGAATACCACT
Source organism: Picea mariana (assembly GCA_032191745.1). Lineage (NCBI taxonomy): Eukaryota > Viridiplantae > Streptophyta > Pinopsida > Pinales > Pinaceae > Picea > Picea mariana. The sequence continues at coordinate 178,057 of JASDQU010737656.1, forward strand.
CACATGCACCTTTAAAGTGGCATAAAGGTATTTTGCCAGGCTGATTGACTACCACTCATACATATATGGGATATTCCAATAGGTTCAATCTCTCTCATTGCTCTTCACTTTTTCTCTCTGGAGAAACCCCCTTCCAAGTAATATATGGTCAAGTGTTTAGAGGCTCTCTTCTCATTTTGAGCCATGATGATGCATTCTTGTAGCCTACATGTTGAAGCATGAGAGGGGAGAAAACATTGGGGCCATGCTGCACCCACAATGGGTCTTTGGGCATGTTAGAAAAATCCCATCTTCATTGCATCTGCAATCTCTCAGGCTAAAAAAAACATACATACTGTTAGTCCTTAACCTTGTTTTTGACTGATTGGATGTCCTTAGTCAATGTTCTACCCATTTTCCATGATTTTTTGTTCAACTCTATTTTTCCCTTGGCTTGGAAGATTATTTTTCAATCTTTATTACGCATTTGCCACTTCGTGATTTCGCCTTCTTATGATGAAGGGTCTCAAGCCTTCAAGTCCCGATCTACGAAACTCCGAAGGAGTCAGACCAACATATTTCAGCATTTCGCATTTCGCCTCTTCTTTCTCTTTAATGAACGTGCAGGTTCTCCCTGATCCAACAATGGCCGGATCTTACGCTCAGATCTAACGCCTAAGATCTATCCTCCTCTTCCATTATCACTGCGCTACTGATCATGTTGATATTTGTCATCGTTGTTCTTCCCATCAATGCACACTCTGATCCTGCCATCAATGACAAGCTCACTTTGCCTATTAAACTTGCCAACAATCCTCTGCACTATCTCTTCTGAACTTATCGAGCTTTCTCTGCAACATCTTCCTAAAATACTTCTGATACTTCTTCTTATACTCATGCCATCTTCGTTGTTGTACTTGCCATCAATGACAAGCATATGCTTCCTGTTAAACATTTACCAACACATATATTTTGACAAAGCCTTTGTCCAGGATAAATTTTTCATACTTAAGGGACACGATAGGGCTCGTGGAAATAACTCCCTTGGCTGAAAGTGAAGAGATGGATCCCCAAGTTGGGAGGGAGAACTGATATGTTATTGATTCATGGGAACTAATTTTCTAGTTTGGAAAATGGTATAGGTTGGGAGATTCCTTTCCAGTCCAGAAAGTGGTTTGAGATTTCTGACGGAAAATCATTTTCCAGTTCGGAAAATGGTCCATATCGGACAATCATTTTCATAATGAAAATGGTTCGATAGATTCTTGATGTAACATAGAATGTGATTCCCCTTGTGGCTAGTGTGAGGGAATGGTCTAGGACAGTCATTCTTCTTAGCATTCACTCTGAGTAGTGGTCAAATAGAATGTTCTTCCTCGTCAAGAAGTCATTCTTTCGAAGTTCATAGTTGTGAACAGTTTCGAAGAATGGTTCGTTTTGGAGGTTGGTGCAGAACAATCGTTTCCTTAGGAAATGGTCCGGACAATCATTCCCTAGGGCAGACTCATTATCTTCAGGTTGCACTATGATTAATTCTAGAGGAATGGTCCAGGTTCGCTAATTAGGGACAGGCATTCCCTAGGGAAGACTCATTCTCTCTAGGTTTCACTATGATTAGTGTCAGAGGAATGGCCCAATTAGGTGAATGGTCCAGGATCAGAAATGGACAATTATTCTTCTATGCTTGGGAAGAATAATCTAGATATCCCATGGATAATGTGTTACTTTATGAGGGAAGATGCTCTTCCAGATCTCGCATATGTGAGTGGAAGAATGGCCCAGATGATTCAGTTTGTATCATGATATTGTTGATATCAAATGATATGATTATTGTATAGACTGTATGTCTTTGCATAGTAGTTGTATATGGTGGATGTGATCCACTGGTAGTGACTATGTGTCACTGGTTAGTAGAAGTGTGCTACTAGGAGTGGTTTTGTACCACTAGATAGTAGTTGAATACTACTATGTATACACATGGTTGTGTTCTATTGGATGGAATTGTTCTTATTTCCCTAGAGACTATCTAGTTGGATAGTGATGACGGTGCTCATGATTTGATCATGAGATAACATGTGTGGCTATGATGATGCTACCGATTGAATGGTTTGTTTGTGCTCAAGACCATTTCCCTTAAAACCTCCCTAGCTAGGAGGGAGTGTTGATATTATGGTAGTTGCAGGAGGTATTATCCTCCACACGTAACCTTTGACGAGACTAGAATATTCTGGGAAGCAAGAGAAACCCTAAAGATTTGGATAATAACCCTAGAAGACAATTCAACTTAATATAATAAATTAATATTGAGTTATTATCCCCCAGGAAGAGAAGTCGACCCAGTCAGTTAAGATGGAGCAGTATAAATAAAGGGAGCTAAATATCATTTGTCACTCTCTCACTCACGACTGCATAAGGACAAGAAGTATGCATTAGTGAAGAAGAACTGCAACTGTTGCAGTAATGACTTTGTCTTAGGTTATTGGTTTGGACTTTCTGCTTGGTCTTTAGTTATCCTTGCTTGGTGAGCTAGCCTTGGTTGAATATTGGTCTGCTGCCAGAATTATTATGTCTGTCAAGGTTAAGGTGCTCAAGGGTGGCCTTTGTGCCTATTGTTGGGTGACAATATTTCTATATTGTCTATGGTGAAACGAGCACACCCATTTTTTCTAACAATACCATGGGGAAAATGGTAGAATATTTGAACTAAAAAAGAATCATAGTGGATACTATAGAGAAATTGGACCCAGAGGAGGAACTTGTTGATTAATTGGGTTGGTTTTCATTGATGTTAACCCTTGAAGAAAGTTTGGTAGCGAATTCCAGTAGCACAAAGGTTTCGGTAATGGACCCAAGTTTGTTTGATGGATAATGGTATGAGTTTTGATATATTTGTAGGTAAGACTATTCTAGATGGATAGTACATATCATGCCATTTTCGGTGGTATGTGGAACATCACATAACTCCTCACGGTTAGAGAGTTATGGCCATGTGAAGTTGGAAGACCCTCATGAGTCATCTAGAAGCCCCAAAAGGTCAATTTAGTCAAAGTGTTTGCAAAAGAAATTATTTAAATAATAAATTTAATGGAGAACTCCCTAAAATAAGGAAAGTGGGATGCTACATGAAAGTATAAATAAGAGGCAAGGCTCTCTCATTTAATCACACTTGAACCTATTGAATATCATTGAATATCTATTTTGTGAAAGGTTATTTGGGCATGTATTATTGATAGAGAAAACTGCGACAGGAAAAGTGCAGCAGGAAAAGTGCGGCAAGAAAAGTGCGGTAGGAAAATTGCGGCAGAAAAAGTGCGACAAAAAAATCGTGGCAGAAAAATTGCGACAGAAAAATCACAGTAGAAAAGTGCGGTAGAAACATCACGGTAGAAAAATCGCAGCAGAAAAAGTGGCATAAATATCGCGGCAACAACATGGTTGGGGTCTATTTATGAGAGATATGGCACATCTTGTTTGAGGTATGTTTTGTGAGCTAGGGTTTAGCTCTTGAGATGGTATTGGATGTTCAATATTGCTGCATATATCATATTTGTTGAGGGATACACTTGATATTTTGTTGTTGGTATTTGACATATGGGTATTGGTCTTTTGGTTGTGATGTGTTGCTGTAGTTGTTGGTTTATCTTGAGGCTACATAATAGTGAGGTTGTGGCACATGGTATGATGTAAGGGTTTATGGTATTTGGTTTATGGATAGAGTAATGAATTGTTAGATAACTTTTGATGGTTATATTGGTGTATGTATTTGGTATATGGTTGAGGTACATGTTGGGTACATGGTTGAGACAAGTAGTTAATGAGTTGGCACATACATGAGGTGTATAGTTGATGATGTTGGTACATCTTGATGAGTCAAGGTTGATGCACGGTATATGTTGGTTCAGGTTATTGGTACAAGTCGTTTGGTGCAGCTTGATTGGTATAGGTTGTTACAGGTTATTGGTACAGGTTGATAGTGACAGGTTGACATTGGCAGTGGTTGATTCAGTGACAGTGACAGGTTGTCTACATTTGGCATTTATATTTCAGGGAGGTTGGACGAGGCAAGGATAGGTGGTTACAACCACCTTCCGATTGTAGCCGAAGAACTTAGGGGGTTGTAGCCTCCTTCTAGTTGTAGCCAGAGAATTGGGGAGTTGGAGCTTCCCTCAGGTTGTAGCCTAAGAAACTAGGGGGTTGGAGCCTCCTTCCAGTTGTAGATGAAAAACAAAAGAAGTCGGTGCTTCCAATGAATGTAATTCTTCAAGACATATAAGAAAAAACATTTCGTAGTTTTCTCCCGCTTTGAGTTTCCACGTAAAAACACTGGTGTATTATGTATGTGTATGATTGCTCATTTGTTCATTATTTGTTTACTCTGCAATTATTGGATGATAATGCTACACTGACATAACACTTGCATTATATGGTTAAAAAGGATTATATTTCTCTATTAATGTTTCACCCCCCCTCTCAGTAATCCAACAGAAATTTGGATGGCCAAATTAGATATCGAAGTGATATCTTCTTCTAAAGTTTATCAAAGATCATTCTTGCAGCTTCAGATTTCAGTGATGGAGTTTCGCAATTGTCCATGTTCCCATTCAGGATATACTTTATTTTTTTGATGGGGCATCAAAAGGAAACCCAGGGAAGGTAGGTGTGGGGTGGTGTTGTATGGGCCTCGAGGAATCAAAGAATTGGACTTCTATTGAAATTTATGTGTCACTACAAACAATATGGCAGAAGTCTGTGCAGTGTATCAAGGGGTAAAAATAACACTTCAAAAGCAAATTAAGCAGCTAAATATAGCAGGTGACTCAAATAATACCATAAGATATTTTGTAACTGGATCCAATCCAAAGGAGATAAAGTTAAAAATTCTTTTGGAGAGGATTAGGCTCTCCTTATCTAATATCTCAGTCCAATATTTTCATATTCTCGAAGAAAATAATAAGGAAGTAGACAAAATGGTTAATAGATCCATTGGTTTAGCCTCGGGTTCCTTGGGAGTCTGTGGGTATGTAAGGCATATAACCCATCCCTAATGTTTGAGGCCTATGGTATAGGTAGGGCCTTGGGGGTCCACGTCATGGGTGTCTGGAGTAGAGTGTGTGGTAGACACATGCATAAGGTAGTTATTTATTTCCCTACCCTCCTTTATCATCGACAGGATTGTCTCGAGTCTATTTTGCTATCAGCAAAGGCTTGGTAGCCATTATCCCCATTCAAGCAACAGGAGCAGAAACGCATCCTCAAAGGTGGGAGTCATACTTGGTCTCGTGAGAAATTAAGGGAAAGTACGCTTTGTACCTCAAATTGATTTTGGTTTGATGGATATGAATATGGATGGGAGAGTAGCAATGATTCAAAGACATTCTCAAGTGATGAAAGTACCAAATCTGGTGGTTGAATTCATTAATGAGGAGATATGGTATGTATTCCCACATGATATTTTCATTATCAACTATGATGGTCGTGATAAGAAGGCAGATGTTGCTAGAATTTATGAGAAATGGGAGGCATATAATCTTCTTCATCCTGAGAACGCAATCTCAATTACCATCTAGGATTTCAGTATTATCAGGATATGCGTACTTGGAGATTGTTTATGCTTGTCGTTTCTTGCCTCTTTAATTTTTGGAGTTAGTCTAGTGCAATACAAACTTAGTAAGGTCTGTAGTGCCTAGAATATTTGGGGATGAAAGAATAATATAGCCAAAATTCTCGACTTGTTTTTCATTTGGGTTGGCACTATTGTGGGTAATAATTGTGGTGGTTCTAAAGAGTGCATTACCTTTCAACTTTTCAGGTCGGTACTATTAACGAGTTGTAAATTGGTATGTGGGTTGCTTGCGGGAGATAAGACAAGGAATATGGGTCCTGGTCTTCACATTGTTTCCAATAGAAATTTTCCAACTATGTCTAATCCAATAGAAGAATTGAGAAGTTCAAAGCAGATTGATGAAGAGGTGGAGGTCAATTTCACTACAACATAGAGATTGAAAATTAAGGTGAATTCTCTTACCTCCACAGTTTCATTTGCATTAGAAACTTTGGCCCAACATCACGCGTTTATTAGGCAGCTCCAAGATGAGGTGGATTATTTGCATCGACATGGGGAATCTTTGTAGTATCAATTGGATCAGAGGGAGGCTACATCAGCAAAGTCAATGTAGGATATGGATTCTGGATGCTTCCACAGGTTACAGGAGAACAATCTAAGGATTTTTCCAAATTTGAACATCGCAGTGGCTCCTATAGATGAAGACATATTGAAAAGAGAAGAGGTCTAGAATGTATTAATTTCAAGATAGTCATGTTTTGTTTTTTTGTCAAAATAATTGGTGTTTTCTATCGGATATATTATGTTTTATATAGAAATTGCAGTAGACAAGTCTGGTACTATAGGACGGATATGGAAACTTAGGGAATTGTTGGTTTTTTTTAATCTGGTTTTTTCTATGAATACCAGGCTATATTTTTGTACTAAGAAGCTTTGGATGCACCCTTTTTAATGAATAAAATTTCTCAATCCTTGTGAAAAAAAAACATGTGTTTGGATATATATTTCATTTATGCATGGATTTATTTCTCTTTTAGGGAAGGGAAAAAAACAATCATGCCTTTACCCTCCCCTATATTTAATATCCATTGGTTGAGAATGTTTCAAGTCTATAGGTTTCCCAGATTCTAGAGTTCTCATGCACTCTTGAGATAGGCACATATCCCCAAGTTGGAGCCAACTATTACACCCCAAATTCACCTTAGTGTATCTTATACGTTTTTGCTAGATGTCAACCATCATATGAGCAGATTTTGTGCCTTATTGTACCACGATGAGCCAAAAGTGTGGTTGTATTTGCACTCATTTATTGTATTGTACCATGCTTAGATGTCATATGTATTGGTAGGGGGTTCATATGGTATCTCCAGACCCCATGTGGTCACTCATGGCCCATCCTTTTAGTCCCAATTTCAAGATTGGATTTTTCTTTTATGGCTACAGTCAACTGCCCTTCGGTGTTGGTAACTCTCACCATGTCACTCATTTATGATCTGTGTTAGGTATGCAACCATCCTTGGGTGGATCTACTAGGACACATGATCTAGGGGAGCTACATAGTCTCCTTACCCCTTTGTATATGATGTGAAATTGTTTCTCTTTATAAAGCTTGTCACACCTATGTATACACACTTATTATATTCCTAAGCATGGATCCATCTCTTATGTATTCATCACACTTTCACCATCTACTATCAGATATGATTATTCACATGCTCACTTTTTTTCATGTCTCCCGAGGCAATGTCATATTTCTCTAGAAAATACACATATTTTGAGGCATTGGTCATATCCTTCGAGGAACATTTGGGCTACTTTTTCACACAGTGACATCCTCTATTGGTGCCATGTTGGAGATTCATGAGAGCCCTCCTTCTTTCATCACTTTTGGAGATGTATGTCACATATTTCAAGGTTGACCCATGTTTTGACTTGGAGGGTCACTTCCTCGCTTCATGGAGGTTCCTTGACCTTAGATATGGATATGGTCATGCTTTGGAGACATATTTCAAGGATATATGAGCATTATTTGAGCATTCCTTGAGCACATTTTCTAGAGGCCATCTCCTTTTGAGGTCATTCTCCACATTTTCATGAGGTTGTTCCACTTGGAGAGGAATGTTGGAGCTTTCTATGTTTGGGAGGCTACTTCACCTTGTTTTGAGGCCTCCACATCAATCTTTCTTTCGAATGTTGTGCTAGGAGAGAAAATGAGCTCCATTTTTTGTGGGATTTTCCTCTCTCATCAGGGTTTTATGTACATGTGGCATCATTTGATTATGTATTGACTTAGTCTCCTTATTTGTGTGGATGACAAGTCTCCTTTGTTAGTCTCCTAGGATAAATTTAGGGAAATTAATTAATAAATAATGAGAAGGATGTAGGATCCTCCTCTATAAGTAGATGCTCTCCTCTCATTCCAAATCGTTATGAATTGTTGGAGATCATTTTTACAAGTCATTAATAGAATATCTTTCTTGGAGTTTTGGTTTCAATTTTTGGAGCTCTCTCTTTCTTGGTTCATCAAATATATTATTGTGACTGTTCAAGACTTCTACATTTCTAGCAAGATAAATCCATTTAAAGAGTTACTTAACTACCTGGAGAGGAGATGTTCTAGGGTTTGTTCTTTCCTTCTTCTCTTGTTAACTTGGGTAAGTAATTAATCTGTTTCTTTGCTTTTCCTTTTGGTTCCTTGGCAAGGGTTTTATGCACTATATTCAAGTTATAGTTGATCTTGTTGTCAAATGTTTTTCCCTTGAGGAAACCCTTATTGTAGGGCCTTGGTTTTCATGACTTGTATTTATTAGATAAGGGACTATTTTTCCCTAAGGTCATAGTCTCCCATTCTAATCCATAAGCCTTGGATGACCAATTCTTGGAGGGGAATACTTCTTGACCCCATAAGCCCTAAGTGGAGATAAGGCCCTAATTATAACTCCCAACAACCATCCACAAAAACAATAAAATCCATTTTTTTTTTATATAAAAGACAAAAATCCAGAATATATATCAAAAGAAAAATCAAACAAAAAAACATGTTTTCATTGTTTACTGAATGGTTAATGTTATATCTTAATTTATAGATATATTGAACAAGGTTTTATGCTTCATTGTTTATCTTTAACCCTAAGAAGGAAAATTGGTCCTCCCTCATTGTGATTTAAGAATTGTTCTGACATCTTGTAGGTTGATTTAAGGATTTCTTCAAGTCTGGAAATTAATTTCAGCATTAGAAAATAGATTTGGTGAAACCCCGAAGGCTATGGTTTTCTTCTTTAAAGGTGTATTCTAACCCTCTCCTAGTCTATACTTCATTTCTAGATTGTTTTTCAAGATGAAATATCCTAGTTGCTTAATTGTGTTTATCTTTTGTTGGGAGATTCTCTTGGTGAAACCCTAAGGGGATTCACCATCCTTTCTTACAAGTTTATGCTAAGTTCATGATCACATATAAACTAAGCTTGTAATTTAGCAATGCTAGTTTGTATTTACCATTGTGACTTATCTATTTCATACTTAGCACATAATAATTAACTCCTAACCCTCTTTATATTGGGGTGGTTTCTGCCCTTGTTTTCTATTGGATATTGCTTTAGGCTTATTATCATTTATTGGGCATCGGTCCATCCAATCAGATATTGAGGTGTTGTTTGTTGAAGTGAATCTTTTGCAAGGAAATGACTTAATTGACATGTTTACCTCACTTAGATTGGGATACCCCCCGTGGTTTCTAGGAGCTAATCTAAAGTGAAGGGAGGAAGTACTAAGGTGATAATGGTGCATTTTCCAAATGTACCTCCTTAGCACCATAATTAAGGCTCTTACAAGGGTGTTAATTTGGGCAGTAATAGGATGTATATTTAGAATTAGCACAAATGCTCAACTATTAAGTATTGGAGTTCCATTTATGCAGCCAACATCTTCCCAACCTAGAGATGGTATAGGTGCATATTAGAGTTGGATTTAGTTGTGTTTGTGATAATATAATTTATTTCATAATAAAATCTCATTCTATTCTCTTCAAAAACATTATCTAATTGAATGAAATTTCAAAACAATGAATATGAAACTCTAATATGATGAATTTTCTAATTTCCAATACCAACTAAAGAAAATATCATATTCCCAATTAGGATTTGGACTGAACATCAAAATAAGCATTATTATTGCAAGAAATGTTTATGATGTCTCATTGACTACTCTAAAGCTTCTTCAATATATGGGTAGTATTCATAACAATCATATTCTAAACCATTTTTAGAACATATTGTAGATAAGTATGGAGCAATAATCTCAAGAACAAAGTTACTATTGTCATGCAAATAGTAAAAAATAATGATTTGTATTACCACTTCTTATAGGTAGAGATGAATACTAGATTTCAATCAATTTATCCCATGAATAAGAAAACTATTTGACTCAGAGAAATGAGTGACAACAGATAATAGAACCTACTCAAAATAGAGGAGTCAATGCCATTCATGATTAGAAGCTTACTCATGTGCATGAACATATATTATTGCAATTTCTTTTCCACCTACTCAAAATAGAGGAGTCAATGTAATTTATGATCAAAAGCTTACTCATGTGCATGAGAAGATATTATTGCAATTTTTCTTCCACAAAGAACTCATTGTTATTGATGATCTGTCACTCTTCTCATTGCCATCATGTAGCTGCTTAATTATCTTTAGGATGTTTCTCAAGCCTAATAACTTATGCACATTAAGAATTGTTTATGTTGATAAGTTGGAAAATAAGAAATATGAAATTTTCTCTTGAACTATTTACATGAAGCTCATGATTGAATGGTGCCACATTTACAGGATGCTTTAAATGATTGGAAGTATGGAGTAAATGATAGTTAAAAAAAACCAGTGTAGATCATGTTAAAGCTTACAATATTTTTTTTTACAAAAACTGGGAAATTTAAATTATAAAAACAGTGCAGTTAAAACTACTGAGAGGTTACAAAGTCTTTCAAAATTCAGGCCAATCTAAGGTCTCAATTGATCCACTCCTACAAGTTACGAATTATTGTTTCAAATACTCATATGACAACTTCAGATAGAAGAACTTTACTGAATACACTTGGAAAAAGACTATGGGGATAAAAGTGAAGAGACACTGCATCTAAATTATCTTGTTGGGGAAGAGATCTCCTTTTTAGTTGACTTGCGATCTTGACTTCATGTGACCATTGAATTTGAGGGTACATGTGTTTTCTTCTTCTTTCCTACTTCCATCCAGTCTTCATTTGCCGATGTTGGGGCATTTGAGATGCCTATGATTCTTGGATTGTATTGATGTGAAACTTCCTTCTTTTCCTAAACCTTAGTTTGAACTGCTAATGCTTCAACTTCGATAGCCTCATATACCCAACTTGCCAAAGGAATGAAGTTGGGGTGAGCCTGTCTAACTTTACCCGAGTCTGGAGAATCCAAAGCCTCTTTTTTTGCGAGCTTCCGAGGTGTTTCTTGTTGCATTTCAGGATGCTTGATGATCTCTGGTGTGGCATTGAGATCCTCTATTTCGTATTTTGAGCCATCTAAAGCAGGGTTTAGAACTGGAGAATCCCCAATGGAGGGAGCAGAGATAGCTTGATCCTCTTTAGTCCCCACCGTGGGAGGGTCATCAATTGAAGAAACATCCTTGGAAATAAGTTGATGATCAATGTGGGATCCAACCCACCAGGTTGATTTTCATTTTTTTCGAGCTTTCTTAGGGCCCCTGGGACATTGGGTTGCCAAGTGTCCCATGGAATAACAAGCTTGTCATCGTGTTAGGTGATTTATATGTACTAAAAAGACACTAAATTACCCTCAATTAAATTGTCAACTCGGGGTAAGTAAACTTAGAGTTGTAGAAAAATATATGCCAAAGGTAGAAGGTTGGTAGGAGTGTAGACTAACTAAGGAAATCAACTATCTAAGGCTAATCTACTCAAACAAACCTATCTAATGAGCAAACCCTACTAAGCAAAATGAAAACTAGGTAACCTGAGCACTTTTGGGCCAAGGACTGATGGATAGTTTCTAAGAAAGCAAGTAAAAAACCTTATTCAAAGCAAACTAGTTCATGACAGTAAGCAAAGGTAAACTACTACACATACTAAGCAAATGATGAAAGCAAACTTCTTTAACTTGCCAACCTACATTCAATGAGAAACTACCCTATGAAAGCAAATAAATAAGCAAGTAAGCAAAAGCACCTATCTAACCTAGTAAAGAAAATAGACAAGTAAGCAAAGACACCTAACTAACCTACTAAAGCAAAAGACAAGTAAGCAAAGACAACTATCTATCCTACTAAAGCATAGGGACAAGTAAGCAAAAACTTCTCATTGAACAACTAGCTAGCCTAAGAGGTAAGTGAACTAAATGCTTAATGAAAAACTATTTCTCTTGCGTGAAAAGAAATTTAAATGCTCAATGCAATGCATGAAAGGAAATTTATTCTATTGAAAGCAAGAAAGACTACCAACTAAACTTATGAAAACAAGAAACTATCTCTTCCAATCTACGAAAGCAAGAAACTATCTTTAATCTATGAAACACTCAAATGTAATGCTGGTGGTTATCTGAATGCCTTCGGTGGTGACGGATGATATCTCGATGACACTTGACAACAAAGGACAGTTCTAATGGTATAAACTCAATACTAATTTCAATGGCAAAATGAAAGGTGTGAAGTAAACAGTCCAACAAAAACTTAGCCATGATAAAAGTAATGTTAAATACCCTACATATTCATGTATGAACCATTAACATCATAATGAGATCATCATTATCTAACTAAGGAATTTAATTTCATTTTAATCTATGAAAGGAAATTGCGTGAAATAAAACTATACTATGTCTATTTTAATCATTCAAGTTATGATAAGAAAATGAATTAAAAACAAAGATTAGATTATGCTTATTAAAAAGTAAATTGACAATTAACCAACAACTAAACAAATGAAATCTATCTAAAACTGAGACAAGCAAACTATGATTAAGAAATAGAATTAAATCTATCCATCCATCAAAGATCCATGTCAAAGGAAACCCAACTAGAGCTCCGTTTTATTCTAAAAACAACTATGTTTTAAACTTGATTGTAAGATCATAAATAAAAGTGTAATTTGATATCTAGATGCATATGGGGTTAGTGTAGAGACTTGCAAGTCTATTCCTAACCTACAAAACTAATTCATGCTAACATAATCCATCATACTAACCTGTAAAAGAACAATAAAACAATTAAATCACAGCTAGATAATTAAAACATAAAACACGCATGTACAGGAAATAAAAGACAATTTAAATTATGAAATGTATAAACAACACACTGATCATCACCAGACTACTGGTGGGCCCCCCATCAAGTCGTGGCTACCCTCTACAAGCACACCACGAACTTCAGCAGGCCGAATTCACCATGAAAGTTAAAAACGCAGTTCTGGCACTATTCTGGCAATGTGAAAAGTAAAAAACAGAGTACAACGAGTTTATCTCCAATCTGATGGCTATTCTACTTGCTTAACAATCTAATGATCATCCTGGTAGTACTTATAGGTTTACAACCCAGGTGGTCGACCACAGGAGGGTCGAAACACCTCTAAATTCGGCAAATTACAATAAATGTGGCCATAACTAACAAAACGGAAGAAGACAATAATCACCCTCTTTGGAAAACTGAAATCGAGTTGTCTTGAGCTTAGTAGCTGGAGGGAGCAATGACAAACAAAACCCATGTGTCTGATTTTTCCACCACTGGCCGCCAATACCATAACCACCAACTCGCCTTGTGTTTTTGTGCAATACTGAGTGTTGGAATGAGTGTTGGATCAAGTACCGGAACGAGTGCTGGATCAAGTACCGAATCAAGTGCTGGACCAAGAAACATGGTGCGTTTTTCCCTGTAATAGAAGAAAAACATGAATTAACTATTGGAAACCATAAAATATGATAAATTAAACTTGATTGAATCACAAAACACGAATTATATGTATCTCATGTTGATTATACCATTTTATCATAAAATTGTTCAAAGAACTCCTTTGAAAGATAAAACCGCATATGTACATATGGCAAAAAGTGTATAATAACGTCATGAAAATGATCATTTCTTGGGCCCAACATTACCCCCACACCTACGACTTTGCAGGTCCCACTGCAAACAAAAAGAAGTTACCCCTTGGAACTAGGCTTGTTGAGGAGGATCGACTTTAGAAGCCTCTCCTTCTTGTTGTTTAGGCTTAGCCTTGTGCCTCTTGTGTTTCTTTAATTATGCTTTGAGGGTGCGGTTAGATCGGGTCATCCCATCGACCAACCGTTGACGGGAGTCAACTTTTGCCTAAAGGACTGCATTGTCATGATGAAGGTGTGCATCTATTGTCTTCCTTTCTTCCAACTGTTGGAGAAGATGATGGTTTTCCCTTTGTAGCTCCTCTATAGTTGGGGCAGAATCAGTGATCTCCGAGGAAGGCTTAGGTCCTTTGAGAGATGTGGACAATTTATCAATTTTAGGATCAAGAGTAGGCATGGGTGAAGTAGGTGTGATGGGAGATCGGAAAGGTGAGGTAGGTTCTGATTTTTTTTTCCTTAGTGGCTCTAATCCATCCGCAGAGACTTCTCTAGGTTTCGTATGAAGGATCTCAAGGTCGGAGGACACTTGGATAGGATCCAAAGCAGGTGGAGGTTTTGCATAAGGCTTGGTTCTTATGTTCTGGGTACTCTTCCGAAAGGGTCCCTTACCAAATCGGTTGGCTCCCCTCTTGTTTGTGGGAATGATGGAAAAGTCTTGCCGCATTACTTCTTGGGGATTCTTAGGTGTAGGATCAAGAGAAAATGAAGGCATTGAGGGGTCAACAATAGGTTTCTTTAGGTCTTTGTTCTTGGTATTTTTCCCCAATGAATAAGTAGGAATATCAACAAGCTTTTGGTATTGTTCCGACTAAGAGAGGGTTTGTGCAATGGATTTTGGAGTTCTTGGAGAGTGAAGCTTGGATGGAGAGATAGTTTTTAGGCTAAGTGGCTTTCTACCGGTCTTAACTGTAAAGTGGGGGTTTGCAAATTGGTAGATAAAGGCATCCCAACTTTGCCCCTGTTTCTTTAGTTCGGTAAGAACGAGGAGTTTGATCAAACCATGGTGGAAGAGACTATTGTGAGGGTTAGTCACATTTTTCTTCACTTGAGAGGAAATCTTCTCCAAGCTTTTGAGAAAATAAAATGGAAAGTTCAAGGGTTTATTGAACAGAAAATGAGCCAACAATCTAAAATGACAAGCTTTGAAGGTGGAGTATCTACCTTCACATGTAATTAACCTTGTGATGACAATGAGGGGATTGACCAATTCTGGCTTTATCCACTCCTTAGCATACCCTTTCGCTCCTAAAATGCTCTCGAATTTGGGCTTAAACACCCTGTTGTAACTTGAGCGCGGTAATTGATGATTCTTGAACCATCTATCTCCCATTCTTGGGAGTTTTGTTGCAGCAACAATTGACTCTTCTATGACTGCAAAGTTGAGAGACCCTATATGTGTTATCTTTCCATCAAAACCAACTGTAAATTGCATAGAAAGACCGTCATCATCGCCTTGCAAACTAGACAGAAATGGCCCCCAGCCAGCACGCAAGAACACTTCCCTACACTGTGCGAATTCTGGAATGGAAAACAAGTCTGCATAGGAGGAGGCTTTGTATCTCCTGGGCATTGTGACAAATTTTGAATTCACCAAGCAAGGGCAAAATCGAGCCAAGCAATGACACAGATCGGGCACGGTCTGAGTGTGATTCGAACAGAGGGCGAATTTTACCAAGGTTGCGAAAAGGCCAAGAGATGGCACAAGTTTAGCACAACTTGAATGCAATTAGAACAGAGGGTGAATTTGGCAGAGGTTGGGCATGATTCCTTAACGCAGGGCAGAGAAAATGGCAAGGGAAAATGAAATAATAGAGTGCCCAACCCGATTTTGGATGAACTTAAGGTGGAGTGAGTTACACACATGTGCGTGCGTGCTGGCATGTGTGAAGAATTCGAATTCAAAGGCTCAATGTTTGGCAATGGACTGGTGCATAATTAGATCAATGTCCAATTCTTTTGACTTGGACATTTGATCATAACCATATGAGGCATCTTTTAATCAATGCCTGCAACCAATGTAATTTAATATAATTGAATTCTGGTTACCTAGAATCTAGGACAGTTACTGGTATGCAATTCAATGGCACTTCAAATGGCATCTCATCCAGCACCTCATATGGTACTTCATTCGGTACCCCTGTGTTAAGTTCATTTTCGCCTCTTATAATGGATAGCCTGCAATTTTGAAGTGTTTTTTACAACCATAGTGGTTAATGAGTAGAGGCAGAGTGCTCCATGCTCACTCATTCTTCTTGCATATGACATATAATGTCAAAACCTATAATGAACGGGTTATAGCAAGCATAAAACATGTATTTTCAAACCTACAATATGCAGCTTGTAATGGAAGATAACCAATAAAGAGTGGTCTGTTAAATAACCAATAAAGAGTGGTTTGTTAAGCATGAGTTCAGTAATGTATAGCACACAGGAGTTAAGCATTTAAAAATAACATGACTATCAATGTAATAACCTGTATCATGGTAATAATACAAAAATTCTTGCAAAGACTCTTTTCTCTAGGCAATGGTCATGTGTCAACTCATGAACCCCTCCCCCACACCTAAGTATTGTGACACCTCACAATCAAAATTATAGCAAACTAGTCAGTATCCCCCAATAGCCGAAGATTTACAGTATGTCAAGTGTAAAGATGAAATTTCACAGATTGGTCTAACGAGATAGTTAGGAGATGGCCCCACCTATAGGATAAGAGATCCTATATATAGATAAGAAGAGGTAGGCAAGAGAGTTTCAAGATAGTCTTAAAGTTATTTACCAATGGCAAGTGTATGGATTTCATTAGCCTTATCTTAACCACACATACTTCATGTTAGTTTTGTCTGCGAGTAATGTCGTACATCAAGACAAGTTTACATTTATTATTTATTTTTGTCAGATTACCATCCTTGCTAGGTAGAATGCCCCGCTGCCAACAAGCCTGTTCAATACTCCGACGGGTTTACCTAGTCATACCATAGGCCGATACCTGCTGCCAGCAGACCTGTTCAGTACCCCGACGAGTTAGCCTCTTAAACCCTCAGAGACTGATCCTCCATCTTTTAAGATTTTAATATAAGATTGCTTATGCAAGAAGATGGGGGGGTAGCTATGAAAACAACTTTTCTTTCTTTTTTTCTTTTCAATTGGGATGGTATTTATGTTAGAGGATGACTTTCCATTATATTATTAGTGGTTTTCCTAATGTAAGGGGTACTTAAGTGGATGTGACCTATCTAAAGATATGATATAATCAAGCTATTTAGTGTGTAGTGGATGGTACCATCGAGAAAGAACAGAAAGGTATCTCTAGGCTCAACTCACTTTCTTCTTTTGTAATTATTATGATGTTTCCATAACTAACTGCTAATGAGACCTCCATGTTACTCTTTGATAAAGACATTTGACTTACTTACTTAGGTTTCTTGGAAAAACTGTACGAGAGACCTCTAGGCTTGATAGTTATGGTATCGCTTCCTTATACAGTGGTGAAGAGTTTCAAGAGAAACTACTTTAGAATGCCTTAAAAATGATAATTTTACAAAAACATGGCTAATTACAGTAAGTCACTATTCATTTGATGCTTTAGCAGACACAAAATTCAAGTATAACAATGTTGTGAAGAAAGATCTTGAAACTGTGTACTCCTGGTGAAATAAATACTTACAGAAACCTCTTAGAATTGCCTTATTAACAAAAACTATTTACATATATACAGTAGGAAATATTTAAAAAAACTTTTCAAGAATAAGGGGGGGCTTCCCCATCTACTAAGGCCAATGCCTTGTCAGCTGACATGACCTGTAGAAAATCCTCTCTGGAAATGGGCTTATGATAAAATTTAAGTCAGTGTCCATTTACCACAAAGGAGACTTGTCCATCGTCAATTGTTTTAATTTTTATAGATCCATTGTCATATACAGTGTCTATCTCGTAAGGGCCCAACCAACGGGTGGTAGTTTTCCTTTGAAGGTTTTGAACTGGGAATCAAACAACAGGGCCCAATCACTAGGCTGTAAGTGTTTCTTTTTAATAAACTTGTCATGCCACTTGCTCCTCTAGTTTTGGACCAATATTGTCCGTTGGATGGCATCTTGCCCGATTTCATCCAACTCTTTCAACTGTAGGGCTCGTTGCTTCTGAGCCTCATCCAAGTTCAATCCTAATTTTGCAGCAATACGAAAGGTCCTTACTTGGAATTCTATTGGTAAAAGTACTTGTTTCCCGTACACTAGCTCATAAGGGGTATGCCTAGTGGTATTTCTCCAGGTAGTTCGATATGCCCACAAAGCCTCTGGGAGCCTGTCAGCCCAATCTCGGTGATGTAACTGAACGGTCTTGGTAAAGATGGCTTCCAGAACTTTGTTTGTGGATTCTACCTTACCATTGGCTTGTGGGTGGTATGTAGAAGATTTACAATGTTTAATCCCATATTTCTCTGTTAGCTCTTTCATCAGCTCGGAAGTGAATTGAGTGCCTTGGTCGGTAACAATTTCACGAGGGACACCGAAGAGGGTAAATATGTATTCATAGATGAATACGACAACAAAATTCTCTGTGGCCCTAAATAGGGCTTTTGCCTCTACCCATTTGGTGACATAGTCCGTACAAACCAAGATATAGTTCTTCCTACGGGACATGGGTGAAATTGGTCCTACAAAGTCGAGGGCCCATTTTTCAAAGGGTTCTATCATAACTTGGGCCTGTAAAGGCATTTCATCAGTTGACGTAGGTCTACCTATCCTTTGAAAACTACCACAAATTCTCACATACTTGGCAACATATTTGAAAATGTTAAGCCAATAGTAACCTGAATGTAACACCTTATATGTTGTATGTTTGTCATAGAAATGGCCACCACATGGTCCATCATGAAAACTTTGTAGTATATTAGGTACCTCGTCCTCTCGGACATATCTACGAATAATCAAATCAGGACCTGTGCGAAAAAAATCATGACCAACCCAAGAGTAATTAGCACTCTGTGTAATAATTTTCCGCTTTTCATGAGGTGACAAATGAGACAGTAATCCCCTAGTAGCCAGATAGTTTTCCATATCCGCAAACCATGGGGTATTGACAGAGAGGACAAAAATATGCTCATTTGGGAAACTATCATCTACAAGGGTATCATCATCCTCATTCTTTATGTGGGAAAGAAAGTCAGCTACTACATTATCCTTTCCAGGTCGGTCAAGCACAGTGATATTAAATTCTTGCAATAACAAGAGCCGCCTAGTTACTCGACCATTAGTTATAGGTTTGTTCATGAGAAACCTAATGGCAGAATGATCGGTGTGTACAAATACTTCATAACCTGTAATGTAATGAAGAAACTTGTTAATAGCATGAACAATTGCCAAGAACTCTTTCTTAGTGACTGTGTAGTTCAAATCGGCAGGGGACAAGTTCTTGCTTACAAAATAAATGGCATAGGACTGTTGGTCCTCTTTCTTCCCTAATACCCCTCCTATTGTTGTTTCGGAGGCATCAGTGGATATATGAAATGGGAGAGTCCAATTGGGCCCTCTAAGAACTGGTGCCACAAATAGCTTGGCTTTTAGGGTTTCAAAGGCAGTTTGACAATGCTCAGTCCAAACAAAATCAACATCTTTTATCAATAATCCAAACATAGGTGCAACAATCTTTGTAAAATTTTCAATAAACCATTGGTAATATTTGGCATGTCCAATAAATATTCTCACCTCTTTCTGAGTCTTGGGGGGTGGAAGTATGACAATGACCTCAATCTTTGCAGGATCGACTTTTATCCCTTCAGAAGAAACATGATGTCCTAGAACCACTCCTTCACTTAACAACATTTTTCATTTTTCATGACTTAGAGATAGGTTCATTTCCTGGCATCTGATGAGGACTTTTTCTAAGTTGTCTAAGGCTTCTTGGTAAGTGTTTCCATAGACTGTGAATTCATCCATGTAGACCTCCACACAATCATGACTAAGATCGACAAATATCCTTAATACTGCTCGTTGAAAAGTGGTAGGGGCATTACACAATCCAAATGGTAAGACCCTATAGGCATAGGTGCCCCATGGACAAGTAAAGGTAGTCTTGTCCTGGTCCTCGTGTGCTATAAGAATCTGGTTGTACCTGCTATACCCATCTAGAAAGGAAAAGTACTTCTTTCTAGACAAGGTATCTAGAACTTGGTCAATGAAAGGAAGAGGAAAGTAATCTTTTAGAGTGGCCTTGTTGAATTCCCGGAAATCAACACAAATTCTCCATTTCCCGGTCACTTTCTTTGGGACCACTACAAGTGGGGATACCCACTTACTTTCGGAGATGGGATAGATAAATCCGACATTTAACAACTTTTGGATTTCCTCCTTGACTATGTCTTTGAGTGTTGGGTTCATCCTTCTCTGGGGTTTCCTAACAGGTGTTACTTCCCTCTGGGTGTATATATGATGGATGCATGTGTCAGGGTGTATACCCTTCATGTCAGTGTATTCCCAGGAAAATGCTCCTGATTGTTATTTAAGGATATCTACTAATTGTTTATGTTGGTCTGTATCTAGCCCGAAGTTTATATGTAAAAATTTCCCTAGACTAATCTCGTAGGGTATAGTATAAGACATGGAAGACTCATCTATCTCAAAAATAAAATATGTCGAAGAAAAAATGGATGGGTCTAATTGTTCTTGAAATTCTTCCCCAAACATGTACTCAAATTGGGGGAAAGACTTTGGAAAATCCACACATGTGATAGAAGAAATGAACTGGTTTAGCACATTTTCTGGTGTATGTTCTTGAAGTGCCCTTGCATGGTCACTAGGCAATACGAGTTCTTCCCAGTCCTCGTTCTCATATGGGCATTCAAGCCACCATAGATTCTCCATAATAGGTTGAGATGGAGGGTAAATGGTGAGTTTCTGGATAGAGAGACCATTTGAGATGGTCATTTCTCCTTCTCTATAGCCAATAAATGCATTGGTTGTGGCTAGCCAAGGTCTTCCCAAAATAACGGGATGGCCTTTGGTAGGATCCTTTGAATGAATGACAAGGAAATCTACTGGGTACTCCCATGAGGCTAAAGTAACCATGACATCATCTAAAATCCCTTCAGGTATAACCCTAGTATTATCTGCTAATTCCAAAATGGTTGGGGTAGGCCGAAGAAGAGGTTGTAACTGTAATTATTCCAAGGTAGTAGAAGTCATAACATTAATGGCTGCCCCTAGGTCTATGAGAGTGTTTCCGATGGAGACCTCCTTAATGGTTATGGTCACTACGGGGTTTCCTGGATTCCCATACTTTGCTAGCTTTGACTGCTCTAATATGTACTCAGAGAGTCCTCCTACCAAATGTACTATAGGGGGGTCCTGTGGCTTCCTACCTGGCTTCTTAATACACAATTCTTTGACTACCTTACTATAGATTGGAATGTCTTTCATGGCTTGAAGAAGAGGAATCTTGACACAAATATTTTTTAATTCATTCAAAATTTCAAATTCCGGTCGGGTGGTAGGTTTCTCGATTACCAATCGGTCTGGATAAGGAGGGACCTTCGTAATTTGTGAAGGTTCATTTTGGGGTCTTGATTCTTCGGGATAATAAAATTTTCCCACCTAGTGTCATCCGTGGGTTGTTGGGTGGTTTCTTCTTCTTCTTCTTCCTGGATGACTACTGAAGGTCTCTGCCTATCTAGAGCTTTTCCCAATCTTAGTTGAATTTCCTGTAATGGAACAGGAGTAATGACATATGTCGGGAAGGCCTACATCTCAACATTGTTAAGAGGTTGAAGGGGCTTATTATTGGGGTTCGGCACTGGCTGTGCCGGTAATAGTGTCGGTCTCGGGGAGCTTGCATTTTGATATTGTAGGGGTTGTTGTTGTGGGATAAGAGGTAAAGGTGGTGGAACGAATCCTGGCAGAAGTTGTGCAGTGTTCGATGGGAACTGAGGATAAGGATGGTTGTACATAGGGATAGGTGGAGATTGAGGGTTTCCTAGATTGTGTCCTCCTCTCCATCCTTGTATCCAAGGATGTTGGTACTGAGTAGACCAGTTTTTTCAACCTGGTGAGTTCCACTATTGTTTTTGACAATAGGGTGGAACTTGAGACTATAAATCTGGGTATGTGGATTGATTCTTAGGATGCCATGGCCTCCTAGGTGCATAAGAAGACTCCCTAGGATCTCCACTCCTATAGATGGCTAATAAACCAGGCAATGATGGACATTTTTCAGTCACATGGTCTTCTGTACAAAAGCCACAAACTGAAATGTTATCTAGTGGGCACTCCCTTGAGGAATGTTTCCTCCTGCATCTTGGGCAATATATGCCCATTACTGCATTTTCCTCCTCCTGTTTCTTTTTGAGTTTAAGGGTATCCAACTGGTAACCTATTGTGCTTAAGATGTCAGTCTTAAAGTTTTCTAAAAGGTTCCCTATCTCTGCTCTCGTGATACCACCTGAACTAACTGGTTTTAAGCTTCTGTTGTAAGGGTCCCGAACATTATTTCTTGTTTTGGCTCTACTCCTTGAGTAGTTTTTACACTTTTCACATATTTCAGCAAATGGTTTATGAGAAATATCACATGATGCCATCAGGTTAAGCATCTTTAAATATTCTTCTGAAATTCCCTTAAGGAAAAGAGCCCTAACTACATCCTCTGGGAGGTCATGGTATTTTGACTTCTAGGAGATATAACCAAATCTTTCCATATAGACTTCAAGGGTCTCGTCTTCTAACTGTTGGACTTTAAAGATGTCATTACGAGACTCTTTGGTTTTGCAATAATCTTGGTACTTCTTGAGAAATATGTCTTTCATGGCTTCCCAAGACCTAATACTAGATTCTCCCAACCCCATGAACCATCTTAACGTAGAGTCTTTGAGGGTGGCAAGAAAGAGTTTTAATTTCTGGGCATCTTGCACATAGTTGTAGCTCCTGCACAAGATGTAAATTTCAAATAGGAAGGTATCTAGATCTTCACTGTTTTTCCCATAAAAGGTAGGCAGTGCTAAGAGAGGAATATTCTTCATGTTGACATTTGGAGTAGTGTCTAAAATCGGAAACCCGAAGGTATTTTCGGTTTGGTTTCCAGTTTCTTCTTCCTGTCTATGTCTTACATTGTTATGGTCCTCCTGATCATCCATATTGGCTTGGTTTCCAAAAAGAGAGTACCTAAGTCGTTTTATCTTTGAAGAGAACACAGTTTCTCTTTGATGAAAAGGTCTTCCTACTGATTGGATGTTTAGGACTCTACTCGAGCCGGTTGAGATTATCGGTGCCAAATTTTCTGTGTCAATTTGAGAGATAATTACATTGGCTGAGCTACCAAACAAAAGATTCATCTGTTCAGGTTCTATGATATCTTCAAAATTAGGATTTCCTGGTGGTGGTGTAAAAGCAAAAGCTGTATTGTTTGGTTATGCAGAAGGCTCGAGTGGTCTTGCCTCCCGTCCCAATATGTTTGATGCTTCAATTTCTTGTTCTATAGTGCTCCCTGTGTTAGTCCCTTCAGAGACTATTTTATCTCTTTGGGTTGAGCTAGCTCCTGTTTTTCGGCATCGGTCTGCGGATTTTATAAGCAGAACATTCATTCCCCCAAAGAGATCGGAAGGAACCTTGGTTGAAAAGTCTGATTTTGATTTAATGTATCTACCTTGTGGGTCTCTAGGCCTATTCATGAAAGAAAGAAACAACAAAAAGAAAAAGCTACCATTTGATTCCTAGGCCTATTCATGAAAGCAAAAAAGAAAAACTACTATTGGGTTTGGGGGAACCTGCTATAGCAAATGCGCAGGTTCTTACCTTTCGTCTTAAAGTTCCCCCACCACCAAACTAATGATAAGGTCTAAGGATGATCTAATTCCTAATTACTTATTACCTTAAGACAACTCCCCGTCAATGGTGCCAAAATGTTAGGTGATTTATATGTACTAAAAAGACACTAAACTACCCTCAATTAAATTGTCAACCCGGCGTAAGTAAACTTAGAGTTGTAGAAAAATATATGCCAAAGGTAGAAGGTTGGTAGGAGTGTAGACTAACTAAGGAAAGCAACTATCTAAGGATAATCTACTCAAACAAACCTATCTAATGAGCAAACCCTACTAGGCAAAATGAAAACTAGCTAACCTAAGCACTTTTGGGCCAAGGACTGATGGATAGTTCCTAATAAAGCAAGTAAAAAACCCTATTCAAAGCAAACTAGTTCATAACAGTAAGCAAACGTAAACTACTACGCATACTAAGCAAATGATGAAAGAAAACTTCTTTAACTTGCCAACCTACATTCAATGAGAAACTACCCTATGAAAGTAAATAAATAAGCAAGTAAGCAAAAGCACCTATCTAACCTATTAAAGCAAATAGACAAGTAAGCAAAGACACCTAACTAACCTAATAAAGCAAAAGACAAGTAAGAAAATACAACTATCTATCCTATTAAAGCAAAGGGACAAGTAAGCAAAAACTTCTCATTGAACAACTAGCTAGCCTAAGAGGCAAGTGAACTAAATTCCTAATGCAAAACTATTTCTCTTGCGTGAAAGGAAATTTAAATGGTCAATGCAATGCATGAAAGGAAATCTATTCTATTGAAATCAAGAAAGACTACCAACTAAACTTATGAAAACAAGAAACTATCTCTTCTAATCTACGAAAGCAATAAACTATCTTTAATCTATGAAACACTCAAATGTAATGCTGGTGGTTATGTGAATGCCTTCGATGGTGACGGATGATATCTCGATGACACTTGACAACAAATGACAGTTCTAATGGTATAATCTCACTACTAATTTCAATGGCAAAATGAAAGGTGTGAAGTAAACAGTCCAACGAAAACTTACCCATGATAAAAGTAATGTTAAATACCCTGCATATTCATGTATAAACCATTAACATCATAATGAGACCATCATTATATAACTAAGGAATTTAATTTCATTTTAATCTATGAAAGGAAATTGCGTGAAATAAAACTATAATATGTCTATTTTAATCATTCAAGCTATTATAAGAAAATGAATTAAAAGCAGAGATTAGATTATGCTTATTAAAAAGTAAATTGACAATTAACCAACAACTAAACAAAGGAAATCTATCTAAAACTAAGACAAGCAAACTATGATTAAGAACTAGAATTAAATCTATCCATCTATCAAAGATCCATGTCAAAGGAAACCCAACTAGAGCTCTGTTTTATTCTAAAAACAACTATGTTTTAAACTTGACTGTAAGATCATAAATAAAAGTGTAATTTGATATCTAGATGCATATGGGGTTTGTGTAGAGACTTGCAAGTCTATTCCTAGCCTGCAAAACTAATTCATGCTAACATAATCCATCATACTAACCTCCAAAAGAACAATAAAACAATTAAATCACAACTAGCTAATTAAAACATAAAAAATGCATGTATAGGAAATAAAAGACAATTTAAATTATGAAATGTATAAACAACACACTGATCATCACCAAACTGCTGGTGGGCCCCCCAGCAAGTCGTGGATACCCTCTACAAGCACACCACGAACTTCAGCAGACCGAATTCACCATGAAAGTTAAAAACGCAGTTCTGGCACTATTCTGGCAATGTGAAAAATAAAAAACAAAGTACAACGAGTTTATCTCCAATATGATGGCTATTCTACTTTCTTAACAATCTAATGATCATCCTGGTAGTATTTATAGGTTTACAACCCAGGTGGTCGACCACAGGAGGGTCGAACCACCTCTAAATTTAACAAATTACAATAAATGCGAGCATAACTAACAAAATGGAAGAAGCCAATAATTTCCCTCTTTGGACAACTGAAATCAAGTTGTCTTGAGCTTAGTAGCTGGAGGGAGTGATGACAAACAAAACCCATGTGTATGATTTGTCCACCACTGGCCGCCAATACCATAACAACCAACTCGCCTTGCATTTTTGTGCAATACTGGGTGCTGGAACAAGTGTTGGATCAAGTACCGGAACGAGTGTTGGATCAAGTGTCAGATCAAGTGTCGGACCAAGAAACATGGCGCATTTTTCCCTATAATAGCAGAAAAACATGAATTGACTCTTGAAAACCATAAAATATAATAAATTAAACTTGATTGAATCACAAAACAGGAATTATACGTACCTCATGCCGATTATACCATTTTATCATAAAATTCTTCAAAAAGCTCCTTTGAAAGATAAAAACGCATATATATATATATATGGCAAAAAGTGTATAATAACATCATGAAAATGATCATATCTCGGGCCCAACACACTGTAAATAATTTTTTTCATAATCTAGTTTTTGAGTCCATGAGTAATTATCTCCTGTCAAGTTGATTTCGGCTGGAAACCCTTTGCTAAAATCCATTTCTACACAGATCTGAGCATACGTGCAAATGATGTATTTTTCTGTTTCAGAGCATCTGAAATGAAACCTTCCTAAAGAATTATCGATGGAACGGAGGGAGGATATGCCCCAAAGATGCAAAGGCAAGTTTGGGAGCCTAACCTAGATAGGGGATGAAGATAATGAATCTTTCGAAGGATCAAAATAAGGAGACCAGGGCTTCATACATAAACCAGAACTACCCCAGAACCAGTGGCTGGAAATAAAGATCAAATATCTATCTTCTTGAAGATCAAACTCAGCAATGAAAAAACCTTGAGCACGAGGGTGAATGAACACATCACCTTTCAAAACTGGCAACCAAGATCTCAAAATCCAATCATGAAGATCAACAAGACGAGGCCAAAGGCCATTAAAACGACAGATGAGTGTCGTGGAGCTGAGGCAAGCTAATTTGGAAATAGCGTCCTTCCTCAAAGAGATGGTAGGGGTCGGAGCCTCAAGCACCAAACTAGATGAAGGATTTAAATTCCTCTTGACAACATCACAGAATAAGTTTCCATGAAAGGCATCAGAAGCAGAGGGAGATTCCTTGAAAAGACTCCCCGCCAACCCACCAGAGGGTTCAGATAAGGCAGATCTGAGGCCTAGAGCAGAGGATCCGAGGCAAGGAGCACCGATGGGAGAAGAATCCTCCATTGTTGGAGAAGAGCCTGCAAACGAACCCTTCACACACAGGGAGACCACGAGCAAGAGGAGCGGTCAGGGAAAAACCTAGCCGTTGAAACCACTACGTTGGATGGGCGTCGCACACTCCTGCATAACGTCGTTCTCTATTCCAAGAAATGAAAATTAATCATCCTTAAAATTTGAAGGAGATGGGGGTGGTATTTGATCCACTTATGTGTGCACGGGTCACAATACCATTTAATATAGCATCACTGGGTGCAACCACATGTTCGACCACTACCTCTAGGTGCCCATGGCTCCAGGTAAATCCCTAATGGGAATTGAACCTTTCCCAATGGTGAAAAACTCCTCGCTTTCCACCATTCGATCCAAACCCTTTGGGAAAAGATTACAATATTACCCAAAACTTCCATTGTTGGTTAATTATTTCATATAACAATTTTCACATAAAAGTGTGTTTCCTAAGAGATTCATGGGTTAGTTGACCATTAACAGAACTCATGGTAAGACAAACCTTAGCAAGAGCCATGTTACTTTGATATCGTTTGGGTTAAAAATAATAATTTAATACATATATCGATGAAGTTGACACGTATACATGTTTAGATTTTTATAAAGTATTTGTTAAATGATATTTATTTTGTTGCTTGAACTTTCTGGATATAAACTATGTAAAAAATATTTATCTTGTTGCTTGAGTTTTTAAAATTTTAAAACGTTTCGAGTGGACACTCCATTCATAATCAACGACAAATAAAGTTGATATGTATCCTGTCATATTTAATTACTAATAAGTTTTATTCTTATATAAAAAATAAAAAATAAATAAAAATAAATTCATTGATTTTAATTGTTGACTAATTTTTATACAATAATAATCATAAATTTTTCATCTAATATAATTTATATAATAATAATTTTTATATAATACATAATTATGGATATAGGTGACATGCCACATGTTATATATTTAATAAAACCATACATTTTAACAAATTATATTTAGTATCACTATTAGAGTTTTGGAGCAAGAGCTGTGAGATTTGTTATATTAAAAGTTTTAAGAGTTATAGTAGACATGACATCTTTTCTCAACATTGATGCTGGTGCAAGGCACCCGCACAAGAAATTAATATAAATTGATGCTTTGAAAATGGAAGTTTCTGTAGAGGCAAGCCAAGATATTTAGCATGAGTTTTTTGAAACAATATCGTTGTGTCCATGTTTAAGGGGTATTAATAATGAGTGCAATTTAATCTTTAATTTTTAAATAAAACAAGATTTGCAGTTGGCGTACTTACTACGATCGAAGGATGGTTATCTGTCAATGGTGTACGAGCAACTAAGAAAGAAGTTCATACCTCTATTCAAGATGATCAGGGCCATCATTTCGACTACTTTTATAGGTTGTATGAATATCTCATGAAAATGATGTAGAGTTATGTTTCGTGTGGTACGTGGGTCACTCCAAGGAGAAGGAAAGGATATGTGAAAAATAAAATTCACGTAATCGGACATGCCTCTACAACTAAAGGAAATGTAAATTAATGTTTGAAACACACATGCATTAAAACATTGCATTAATCCCAAGAATGTCGTTGTCAACTGTACAATAAGACATCAAATCTATTAGCCAATGAAATGCAAAAGAAATGTTTTTAAATATTAAAAAAATGAAAAAAAGAAATACTTAAAGTAAAACACTGAAAAAAAAACACAAATCTTTGGTTGAATAGCAACTAATATGTGGTCAAAATCATATGAGAGATAAATATTTTAATTAATAAAAATGTAAAACAACATTATATTTATTAAAAAAATATTATATTTAAATAATGTTTTAATAAATTAATAATAAAGAAATCTCTTTAATATTTATTAAACAAATACTTTAATAATTACTTAAATAAATATTTCATTTAAACAAACATTTAATACAATATTTAAATAAATATTTCCTTTTTAATTAAATTGATAACAATATTTACATTTTTATTGTGAAGACATGTATATAGGGATAACTTTTGCCCAAAACTTGTCAACTGGGAAAAACATGTCAACCAGTACTGCCTACCACATCATTTATTCACTTGTCCCCTACCTCCTTTGTTGTCTATCTAGATTCAACAATATTGTGGCTATTTTTGCACAAAAATTCCGTTGTCCTTTCTAGGCCCATTCAAGCAGACATTTCATGACCACAATAGAACCATTTGTTTAAATTCCTCAATATACCTTCCCAAATTATTCTCTTCCAATCTCTTTGTTGAACCTACCTATGGTGGTTTCTATGGATTTGCTCAGGAAACTGCAAAAGAATTTGTGATTTCACAACATTTGAAACATCCATGAGGCATTGTAATTTTCCATGTGAATTGGTGTTTTCAACTGCACAAGATTTTGTGATTTTACAACATTTAGAACACTTCTACATCAACTGGCCCATCTAGCCACAAAAATATTGTGATTTGATGGCATTTAGTGTTGGAAATATTGTTGTCATTGATGTCCAAGATAGGGGAAGACTATGAATGTTCAAGATAAATATTGTAAGATGAAGATTGTTGGAAATATTGTTTTTGGATTTTTTATGCTCAGTTTGGATATCCTATCTTTGAAGGAATTTTTACCCTAGATACATAGATTAAACGGGAGCATAGGTTATATGGTTGGAAATCTTATTCCGATACCTTTCCAACGGTATATGGAATTCCCTAGAACTTCTTAGGAATGAGGAGATGTGAATTTTTTCGTCTGAAAACCCAACTAGAAAATTTAGGTCGACTCTGCTAGTATTTATAGGTCGGCCCTGGAAGTGAGGAAAACAATATTATAAGTTCAGGACAAATGTGTGAATTTGAAGAGAATCCATGAAAGAGATCAAGTCTGGGGTGCGTAGAAGAGATATAAGGTGCGCTAGAGGAGCTAGGGTGTCTTTTTGGGATCTAAAGGTGTGCAAGAGAAGTCTCGGGGGTTTTCTTGGGATTTTCTTGTTCTTAAGGTGTGTTATGAAGGAATGAAGGTCTGTAATGCTGCGAAGTGTGCTATTTTAACATTGTGATGCTACAGTATGGGATCATATTCTGAGAATGATGCTATGAGGCTCGCTAGAGCATGAAGGCTAAATGTGACTAGGGTTTGAAGCTATGTCTGAAGTATGAAGTATGCAGGTGAAGTCAAAAGTACTCTGTGTATGTAGATATTGGATTGGTGTCTATATAAGTCTTACTGATTTGGTGCTCAGTTGAAGACATTGGTGTCTCCAGTAGGTTGGTGCCTACACAATATCTTGTTGAGTTAGTGCTCAGGTGAGGGGATTGGTGTCTCTGGTAGGTTGGTGCCTGCAAATATTGTAGCAGTAGGTTGGTGCCTACAGGTGTTGCTGAATTGGTGCTCAAGTGAGGGGATTGGTGTCTCCGGTAGGTTGGTGCCTGCAAATATTGTAACAATAGGTTGGTTCCTACATGAATTTATAAAGAAAAGTTTAATGGTTTTCTCTCGATTGGGTTTCCATGTTTCCGATTGAGTTTATATGTGATTATTTTTTCTCATTTAATGAATGATTGATGAATGGTTAAATAAATTAAAAGGTATCTTATATTGATTCACCCCCCTCTCAGTATAATCATAAGTTCAACATTTATAAAATCCATTGGCATATTGATCTTCCACATCGATTTCCCTCGGTTAGGCCATGGTTTAGTAGAATGGTTGGAGTTTTTCTCAACAACTTTGGCTTACATATTCAACCTTTTAGTTTCCCTCATGGCCGTGGGAATCCCCTGAACAAAATCATGTCCTAAGAGTTTCATATTGCTTCACCAAAAATCAGGTCTTTCTTTTGAACAAAAAGAGGTTGTGCATTAGGCATAGTGAGCTTTCATTGTGTAGAGATCAACATAAATAGATAGCTTTGATTCTTACAATCTCATTTTATTCTTAACTTTCCAATCTAGTTTTCTACTTACCTAGCTTCCATCTTTTAGTCTCCCTCATGGTTGCGAGAATCCCCCGAGTGACATAATTTCCCAAGAGTTTCATATTGCTTCACCAAAAATTGGGTTCTTCTTTTAAACAAAAAGATGTTGCACATCAGGCTTGGTGAGCTTTCACTTGCTAAAGATAAACATAAATAGACATCTCTAATTCTTACAATCTTGTTTTCTATTTAACTTCGTAGTCTGGTTTTCTACTTACATTGACTACATATCCTCTCTGACTTGTTTGAACTAAAGGTTGCCATGCATATGAAATTGAATGACACGTGCTGCCACACTTGGTAGTAATCAACACTATACATGTTAGGTAGGTAGGCAGTGGGATAGAGTGGTAAAGGAAAATAGATGGAATTTGGTACTATAGTGTATAGGTTCTGCTTGCTTGATTCCCAAAATGGAAGAAGTGATTCATACTTGGGAAGAGAAGCCCTGGAAAATTAGGTGCCAATTTTCACTAATTAATACACCATGGTCATTTCACACAAGTGCTTTCTTGATTTTGAATCTTTAGCATATGCCTTTTAAATATCTAGTGTCTACTTTGGTTTAAATTTAATTGTTTTCTATTTTCCTCATTTTTTTAAAAACTTATTTAGGCTTTTTAATTAAAGAGAATGATTAATATTTTTGCTTCGACATTTTTCATCTATTCAGGATCTTCATTGGATGAACGAGAGTGATTAATATTTCTATAAAAATATTATTGAAATTAATTTTTGATCTCAAATATATATTTATTTAAGTGTATTTTGTGGTGTTTATAAATGTATATTTATTTTAAGAGTTAAATGGACTTTTGTTAAGTCAATTTTGTGAATGTGGTACGACTAGTGTAAATTAGATTTTGTATCCGATCCGATGGGATTCCCTAGATTCCATATCCGATATTATTAGATTTCCTATCCAATTATACCATTTCTCAAACATTATAAACACTTTGTAAAACTCCCCTGGAACATATATCGTATCATGCATCTTTCTAGGGTTCAAATCCACACAAGGACTAGCAATCCCCGTTACCCACTATGCGCAATCTATAGGAAAAGATTCCTTGAGTCAACGATCGATCCACGACCTCAACCTCCCTATAAAATTATCGTTCGCCTATGAAAAAAGAATATTGAGAGTCCTTGTAAGACCTATTCTCTTCATATAATGATTTCCCTCTTCCACTTGAGCATACCTTATCAACTCATGGATGAAAGGAGCTCCAACAACACCATGCCTAAGGAAAAGACATATATCTTTTGTGAGACATTGTTGTTGGCTATGTATTTGAGCGCCATGTAGCCCTGTGTGTTGATTATCTTCAAGCTGGAACATTTATGCAAAGTTCTTCCCCGAACATTTAAGTTAGAATGCCCTTTTGTGTCAAACATGTCGTCGATGTCGTATTCCTCAACAAGATAACAAGAGCCCACATGGAAGATCTACGTTCTGTAACTGGGATCTGTGATGAGAATGTTGCTACACTTATGTAATTATGGATGTAATTAATATTTCTATCATGGTGCATGTATTCCATCCCCTACACCATGTAGATATGAATCATTTTGCATTTTGATCTTGTCAATCCTGGAATCATCTTCCTCATTTACGGGTTTGATGTCTACTCTCTTAAACAAACATGCCATAACATTTCTCCAGTTCCGTAGCTTCATCCGGATGTAAGCAACCTAAGCTATGGGATTGAGAAGCTAGTGTATGGCATTAGAGAGGCAAGGAAATAACAAGTGGGGGTATAGTTGGGGGTAAGCCTCACCATAAGTTGTATCCCTTCCCATCCAAACTACTAAATTGTTGAAGAAAAATACATGAGAAAGCACAAAAAAGGGAGGATTTGGGGAAAGTTGGTCCTTTAACGTTTATGCCTTCTTGCTAATGCCACTCCTCCCCTTGGTCTACCTATTGTTGTTGTGTTTCAACTGTTTGATTGCAATTTTTTGTCTTCAACGCTTCAAATACCTACTGGCAGCATTAATCCCCAACAATAATTTATTAATATTATGAGTAGAACATCCATGGGTGCTACCAATAATAGATAACCAAGGCTACAAGGCCAAAAAAAAGTACATGCAAGCTTAGGATTGAATCGTACTACTACAACAGTCCACCCCTAGCTTCAAGGGATCTCATCATGAGCAAAATAAGCAACTTGGGTAGTCTAGAAAATACATCTCATGGTAAGGTTTAAAAGCAATCTCGATCCATGCCGCACCCCTCAAGACTTCTCTGAGCAAAAATGGGGAGTTAGGTGAGATCAATACAGTAAATCATGATGGGGATCTCACTGGAATAGAACAAAAGGTGGAAACCAATGAACAAGGGAAGCTAACAAGGAAGAGGTAAAGTAGGTCTACTTCTACCCAAGGAAGAATGAGACACACATGTCACTTGAAGAAGGATGAACTGCCATCGGTAAACAAGTGTAATCTTTGATTTGTGGTTGAAATGACAATCTCCCTATCCTCTGCGTGTCTTCATCAACTCATTGTGTCCCATGTAAATTCACTTTAAAAAGTCATGTGTGATGCTTAGTCATTCACAATGAGACTATTACAAGAGAAGGTCCTCCTCCCTAGAATATTTGATTTATCAATAAAGAAGGCTTTCGAACTACAAATCTTTTTTTATATACATTCCTTTTCGTTTTTACTATAAAATATTTGCACTTCTTTTTCTATAATTAATCGAAAAGTTTCAATGGAATAGAAGGTATTAAGTTGCTATTTTCTCTCTATTTTTTTTTTTGTATGGTTTGATATGTAGATATTTATATTACACATTTCATGTAACCCCTACCCATATTCAGACAATCACAATGTTTAATAAAATCATAAAGCAGTTTCTATTTTTTTTTTATTGTGTTAACATACTCACCATCAATCTTATTGAGTAAAAATATATCACCTCGAAAACTATAACAACCATATTAAAGGAATTTATTCTTGATGTTTTTTCGAATAAAGTAGTGTGCATTATTTTTCCTTGCCAAAATAATGTTGATAATCATGGGATTATTTACGGGCATTTGCATACTACCCATTCCTTGCCACCCACCTATTCCAACTGGCTCAAAACAATTTTCTAGCAATTTACAATTTAGTAGTTTTTCGGTTCCCAAACTTCTGGGGCCATTTTGAGGGCTTAAACGATGTTTTTTCACGATCATGCACCTCAATGATAATTGAAGGCTCTCATTGAGCCCCCAAAATGAATTTCCCCGTCGATACATTTCCAACAAACTATTGTACGCCCTCAACGGTGATCATATGCAAAAGTTATGACCCCAGGAAGTTGATGTATTAACTTACCACAACGAGGCCCAAATGAATTTTGACGCTTCATGTCCTAGGGTTAGGTTTTTGGATGTCTAGGGTTTTGGCATTCCTGTTTATTGTAAAAATTCCTTCAGAGCCTCATTGTACTCATCTTCTTGCGAATGATCATAGTCGTCACATCTCTTCTCAGAGATAAGCTGCCACCATTCTAGCAAGCTTGTTTCAATCTGCATTTTATAGTTTCAACATATTTCTTATTTAATAGAAGTCCAGTTTTACTGTGTCGTTGTTGTTATTCACTGTGTCTCTATGTTAATATTATAAATCTGTGTTTTCATTTCGTTCTGCTCATAAATCTGGATCATAAAGAATACCCCTAATTTCACTAAATATTGATAAATACCTCCCAAAATCCTTTTGT
>JASDQU010737657.1:12553-23014 GCA_032191745.1 Picea mariana
TTCCATTATCATTTAAATAAATTAATATTATCATCCAATATTAAAATAGTATCTATTACAAGCTAAATAATTTCTAAAAATCCCTGAAATATAGGAAATCCCTACAAAATAGGAATACCTATATTATAGGGAGGCCTAGAAAATAGGACCTCGAATACGATTAGGTGGAAAATGGGAAAATAATAAGGTTAGATTCTATACAATCTAGGTTTTTTTTTTAAATAAAGAAAATGAAATTTAAAAGTAAAAACGTAAAAATTAAATTAAAATTAGAAATATGATTTTGTTTTTCATTTTATTTTTATTTATTTAACAAAATATGTAAATGTTAATTAGATTAGTTTATTAAACATGTATAATTAATAAAATTAATTAAAAATATAATAAAAATACATTTAAATAAAATATATAAAATATAAATATTTACAAAATAATAAGACAAAATAAAATTAAAATTAATTAAAATAAATAATAATAATCAAATAACATAAAACATATATACATAATTAAAATAAAATATTTACAAAAATTAATAAAATATAATAAAATAATTACAAATTAGGAAAATTTAGAGAAATTTAGCTAAGATGAGGTTCCATTCTTCGTAAGTTTGGTTGGGAGAAGCTCCAAGGTAATGTTAGCCATTGGATCTATCAGAATAGAGATCTCGATTGTTCGTCAAAGTGGGATCATCGTCGGAAGATGGCGATCAAAAATTTGGAGAGCAAGAGAAAGGTTGGAAGGAGTGTCGACGACGAGGGATCATTGATGATATGGGATCACCAAGTCAGGGGATCGCCAATGATGTGGTATCGTTGACGACAAAGGAGGACCGATGGTTTCGTCATCGAAGGATGGGATTGGAGCTTCCAAGTGCTAGGGAACAACAGAGTTTTGACAACGATAAGGTATAGGACGTTGTCGATGGCAGAAGTGGTGTAGGATGGATAGAAAAACGGAGATGAATATCGATGACAAAGGAGGATAGGTGGTAGGTGCCACATCGGATGGTGCAAGTGAGAGAGATCCCTGTGGGTGTCACGTGGTAATGGGATGAGGAAAAGTGAGTGAAGACTTGGAAAGTTCGGGAAGCCATAAGTTTTGATCTGGAACTCAGATTTAAGTATGGTTATAGTCATTGAAAAGCTATCGAATAGCATAATGCAACTATGAGGTTTAGTTAGATAAAATAATAGAATAAAAGAGAGGGAAAGATCAATAAATAAATGGAAGACTAATAAGGGCAGAAGATCAAAGGATTCCCACACATGCATCTCAAAGTTGGAACAATCGTGAAAAAATGATATCATGCTAACCTATTCTTGCAACCACAAAAGAAGACGAAATCAGTTATATGATTAAGAGGAAATTCAACAATATATAAGAAACATTATATTTCATTTCCTTTAAGAAAACTCATGAATAAGTCTAGATTTTAAAGAACATGAAGATGATAGGTTTATAAAAGGAAATCATCTAAGATCTATATTAAATAATTATCATGATAGTTGTATGCATCTAATCTCCAAAACATAGAAAGGATTAGTGATCTTATGAATCAAGTTAAGAGTTTTCCAATATATGAGAGTATAAATATGAATATTTTAAACACCATATGCTAGCATCCTTTGAATAAGTAACTCAAAAAAAATATTAATAACCGACATCAAACTCATTCAAGACATGCGCTAGATCATTGAACCATACAGTCACATAAGAGTCATGAAGACATCCAAAATTATAAGATCGAAAGAGACAATCAACCACTATCAAAGATAGTCATCAATCAAGATCAAACCCTCAAACTCCCTCAAGGTAGGAAAATAAATAGCAATAGGCTCAAGCAGTAGAGGATTAGGCAATAAGATTGAAATTTTAGTAAGGGGGCCCTTTCCTTTCGCTTGTAAAAGAAAAAGTAAAGGTGGTTTTTTGCGGCCACAACAATACCCTAAGTATGACCATCCTTTGACCATTCCTAAGAGGGAATGGAAGAATATACAGGACGATGCAAAGGAGAATGCATTGAGACACGAAGAGAAGACACCAACTAACCCTGTAAGGTAATATATGATATTTTGAATTGAATATGTTGAGATTTATTTAGTTCTACAGAAAAAAAATTGTGATATGTTATAACATACTTGAAAATTTTCGTAAACTCCCAGACACATAAAAAATAACCAAGGAAATAATAGAAAAACACGAGCAGCACAAACTTGGCCAAGGTGGTTACCCGAGAATAAAATCTCAAACTTTAAGTACCAAATAATTTAACCATATAATACATATCATCATGAAAATTTTATTTAATTACAACCAATAAGAAAAAGTCTCGATCTTATGCCACATGATGTAGGGGAATATGTTCAACATTACCGCCACCAAAGAATACTTGAAGCTCGACTTCAAGTTCAATTTTAAAGCAGTGGTGGAAAATCGACAAAGGATGGGGCAAAAGAAATCTGACCCTTTGCATGAGATGGTAAATAAAATGACAAGATTGTAGTTTTTGATTACTTGTCAAATATATTGACGATTGATTTAACCCATCAATTAATGTGTCTATTTTTTTTAAGAAGGAAATTAATTCCAGTTCATTCGACGATGGAGAAAAACAACCCCATGATTCTAGTGGTGTACATACCCATCATGGTATGTGTGTATTTAAAACCAAATGTATAACATGACGATTATTAATATTTACTTGTAGATGGTGTACTTAAATTTTCTTGTTTCAATGGAAGAACATGTAGACGAGGGTGCT
The DNA here is from genome assembly GCA_032191745.1 of Picea mariana. Classification (NCBI taxonomy): domain Eukaryota; kingdom Viridiplantae; phylum Streptophyta; class Pinopsida; order Pinales; family Pinaceae; genus Picea; species Picea mariana. The sequence continues at coordinate 15,318 of JASDQU010737657.1, forward strand.
TGAAGAGGAGAGGAATCGACAACAATCCAACCAATGGTGTCAACTACTCCTCCAGGTAAAAAACATAATAATGATATTTGTACTCATGAAACATTGCTATGAATAATAACTAACCATGTACTTTAATGCTTTTTGTTATTGTAGTGGATGCCCCTATAGTGCATCAACATGCATGTTGTGCTACTATAAGTAGTACAATGATTGAGATGACACAACTTCATCCAACACTAGAAGAGAGCCCAATAGTTGAAGGGGATCAAGACAAATGTGATGATGATTTACTCGTGAATAATATAAAAAATAAGAAATAGAAAAATAAGTGACTGTACATATTTTGAGGAAAACATTTATTAATATAAATTATTGACTATACAATATTTTGTTTTGCTACTTATACATGAACCTTATATGTTATGTATGCATGTACCTTATATCTTTCATTTACCTTTAATTCTTGTTTTGCTACTTTTTATGCATGATTGGGTATGGGGAATTGAGAGTGATGCGAGGAGAGGGGAACAAGCTTCCACCTTCACGTGGTTGGCCTTGTTTATTAGAGAATAAATTATTCTTGAAACCAAGAGGAGCTCATTCATGAGGTATTCCCCTTTATTATTTCTAGGGAATCACACATGTTTAATTATTATTGAGTCATATACCGTTTTATTCTCTTTGACAAATGCAATCTCATACATATTTGGTTATTATCCAGTCATATCACCTTTTATTGTATTTTACAAATGCAGGTTTGAAGGGAGGTCACCTCCATGATCAACAACACATTTCCAATAAGGTATAAATCATTTTCTTCTCTTGACTCCTGAAATTTTCCTTCATTTCCTTGTATACTAAAATTCAAAATCCAAGGATGGATAATGGTGGACACATCTATTATTCATTTGATAATATTGATTTTAGATATTATTGATTGTAAGTTGATGTGGCATATTATGTTCTCCCTTAACCCTTTTTTTCCAATGTTCAATGTTTAGAAACACCTATTTAGAGAACTTGGCCATGTAGGATGTTTGTTGGACTTAGTCATTATTTCAATGAACATTGACAACAATATTGATAATTCGGAAGCAAGTTCCATACCTATACATATGCAAGATTTTGGGTCATACTTCTTTACATCATGTGTGGTTTTAAAATTATTATGGTTACATACATGGCCATAGGCATAAAGTAGAAAAAAAGATATTTCCACTTTCATAAATGCAGATTTAGCTAGATCTAGGCAAATTTAATAAAAGCAATAAAAATCATTGTTGTCTTATATTCCAATTCTCAAGTTTGGCTTAGAATACATGTTTAGGATAGATCAACATAACTTTCCTTTAGTGATATCACCCCATGAATCAAATAGTTAAATTTACACAAGGACCTCCTAATGCTAACTTAATTTCAAACCTCATTGACCTAATTCTTATATTGGTCACTCCACCGAGTCAAGTGAGTTCCTTGTTCCATTTGAGTTAACTCTATTGAAATTGGTTAAGGAATGAATTTCTTAGTTTGTTTTTAAATTTTACTTGAGATAGCTCTACCACTCTTTTTTCATACAAGTAATTTCCTAATTTTACATGAGCTAGGTTTACTTAAGAAAATAAGTCTAAGGATTTGAGTGTCCAGAAGCCAAGGTATGTGAATACAAAGAATTCACACTCTAGAGTTGGTTTCAAATCTGGTGAGTCTGAGTTTTTCTTTAGGCAATGTGCAAATTGTTTGTATAAACATCCAAATGAATATTGTTTAGATTTATATAGAATCCTTGGTAATATTGATTATGTGTTGGCTCAAAATTGCATTACTAAATCTTTTGTTCCTAGGAATGCATGTTTGATGATCTACAAACAATCTAAAAGCTAGATATTAGAAATTGATAATTGTTTCCAACATTTGGGACTCTATGAGGTTTATCTCCTAACTATTTGTAAAAATGCCAATACTAACATTTTTATAAATACTCTAAATCACTCACGTGTACCTATTGCATGGTAATTATTGACTTAGAATTGAAAGTTGGAAGGCATTCATTATCTTTGAAAATCAATACATATAGTTGCAAAGCATACAAACTCCTAATCTAGGCTGTGAATTTATATATTTGACCTCCTTTTGAGGTAGATATCATGTTTATTCATTTCTTCACAACTGAAAGAGGGATATAATAGTTGTTGTATCATTGCATTATTGAAGCTTTTGAAAATAAACCCCTTTTCAAATAACTGAAATAACTTATGAGCATTACCATACAAGAAAACAATCTTGGAGTTTGAGTACATTCTAACAACTCTTAACAAATAGAAAGGTTGAACAATGAAAGGTGGGACTTGTCCATACAAGTGGAGATTGTCCATGTAGGATATCCTCCATTTAAGTGGCCAACAAAATTATTTTTATTAAGGAAAAAGTTGGTCCTAAGTCTATAAATAACAATCAATTTCCTTTGTCCATTTCTTTCTACCCTTTGTTGTTGCATATGCATAAATCAAAATTTAGTGAACATTTGGTTGTTACTTTTCATAATTTCTTTGACATCAACAAATGCAGGGAAATCATTTACATTGTGGTCCTTTTCACATATGATATAATAATATACGTAGACTACATTCACCGAAAAATAGTTCTTAGAATGCTTCTTTCAATATGTAGAACAACAAACTATGAAAGGACCCTCTTTTTCTTCTTACTTCACCTTTAAACTAAGACTTATGAATTGAGTTTCCAAAGAGGATATGATATCCTCCTTGAAATCCTCAAGTAAATTGTTAAGTTTTTCTTTCGCCACACCTTCAAATCTTCCTCTTGATGCAATAGCTTGTTCGGATTGGCCTTCTTATGGACCTAAGGGATTCTTCCTTCCCTATTTTTGTGAAAATTTTTAATATCTCGAGTAGATATCCTTAATATCATCCACATAACTCGTCATTAGATGTCCATCAAACATGATTTTTAACCACATTCCACTTAAGAACATGGTTCTTGTAGTTTCTTTGTTATGATTATGCTAACATTTCGAGAGAACATATTTACATTTTTCTAGATAATATTCTAGGATTTTTTCCTCTTGTTACTTTAGTTTAAGAGATCCTCATAATTTAGGGTTTGGAGTTTTGTAAAACTCTTTGTACTTATCTGGAAAAGTTTTCTTTTCTAACCACATTATGGAATATTCCCACATGCCACTTAAGAACATGGTTCTTGTAGTTTCTTTACTATGATTATGCTAACATTTCGAGAGAACATATTTACATTTTTCTAGATAATATTCTAGGATTTTTTCCTCTAGCTACTTTAGTTTAAGAGATCCTCATAATTTAGGGTCTCGAGTTTTGTAAAACTCTTTGTACTTATCTGGAAAATTTTTCTTCATATCTTTCCATGAACTATTAAAGGCCCCTATGACTCCTAAACCATTTCATTGTTGAATCCTTAAAAGTAGACGAGAATAACTTCAATTTTCACTCATCCTTAACATGATTGTATTCAATAATAACATGCTAGATTTTCACATCTCTTTCCATGGAGAAAGGGCAATGTATTGGTGGGAACAACTTTTTTTCTTTAGATTCGAAATCATTCATCATGGAGAAAGTGATGGAAATGCCATTTCATAACATTGTTCTATACATAACTAAAAGAAAAGTGTCAATGTTTGAAAGTGGTGCCCTTCGCTAACCATATCATGAGTGGGCCTAATGGTTAATAATGTGTATTTCCTCCTAAAATGTTATAGGTTAAAATCCATAGTGGGGTAGGGTATGTACACCTCTATAAAATTAAGTAGTCAAATTGCTTCATGGAGAGGGTCCCTTGTCCCACAAATAAGGGAGTCTCATGCATTGATTTGATGTCTAAATAGTAACCTTAACATTAAATATGATGATGATTATTCTTCTTGTTATTATTGTTATTGTGTTATTATGATTATTCTATTGATATTCTTATTGTTCTAATAATTATTCTTCTTGTTGTTATTGTTATTATATATGAAAGTTATTATATATGAAAGGAAGACACATGATGTTGCCTTCACTAAGGAATGTCGGCATAATCATCGAGTCTCTAAAATTCTACAAAAGAACAATGGTATTCAAGTCTAAGATGTTTCCCCTAGTCAACAAACTCTGATGTAGGAAAATACTCTATGTTTCCATCCAAAAAGGGTTTTCATGACATACTTAATCATTCAAAATTGTGGTTGTAATAGGTGCATGGATATATTTGTGTTCTTTCCAATGCATTGTAGCTTGTGACCTTTCACGTTATGCTTTATTTTGATTCCCCTCTTGTATTATGAGTTCTCGCAAATTACTTTCACTTGGAATATCCTTGGACCGAAGTTGATTCTTTTTGTGGCTTTAGCAACCAACCTTATTGAGCATTTCTCTTCCATTCACATCTAACACTTCTCACTCTCTCAATTCTAAAGTTTTTGATTGTGTGAGATAACTATTTTGAACAGGGTTATAATCTTTCACCATTAATTGACAGACCTATGTAAGGTGATATTTATTTGTTGTTTAGCACAACTTGTAGTTACAATGGTTGTATTAGATTTAGCACAAGCAATCAGTTGAAAAGTAGAATAAATACTAGTTGTAGTGGGTCGATTTTGACTATAACCACCAACAAGAAGACGACGAAGGAATTTTTCATTAGGACTTCCAATCACCTAGCCATTTGATTACAAGCTCTTCTTCATGTTGAAGAAGTTTTTAATTAGGATTTTATTTAAATTCTCCACAAATTATTGATCTTCTAGTTGGTTGGTAAGAAAACTGTAATTATGAAGATCAAAAGGCTACTCCATTTCTAGGGCTTGTATTCCTGATGTCAAAAGAAGATCAAAATGCTACTCCATTTCTAGGGATTGTATTCCTGATGTCTTTTCGACTTGTTGTATTATGTTATTTGAATGGTGATTTTTTTTTCTTGTAGCATGTGTTGTGTTGTTCTGTGTTTTATTAAAATGAAAATTTGTGAAGCAACTCAATTGAACTTTCTATATTGGACTAAAGTGAAAAAAATGTTTTATATCCTTAAAATATAAATGAGTTTATAATGATATAATCAATTGAATACCTATTCTTAAAAGGTATTTTTTCCTACAAAAAAACTACTAAAGTTGTTTCTTTGTACATATCTAGGATTGCTAGATTTCTCTAGTTATTTCTAAACTTTCAATGATGTCAATCATGTTGGGTCATTTTTGCGGGGACTATTGTGTGCATAAAATCCCAATACTTACACGTTTAGTCATAGGATATTCTTTTAATGGTAATTCATTTGTGTCATCATTTTATTTTCTCAATAGAATATCATCAATATTTGAGCTATGTCTACGACCATGTGTAATATGTGATTGAATTTCAATTGGCATACGGTATAACCACTTTTCCAAGCTCCCATTTTGCATATAAGGAAATACTAAATCTTCAATATGAAGGTTTGAGCAACAAGTAGTGATCCTAATCAGATTTTGATGTCTAACTCTTCTCAGTGCATTGCATTGAATCATAAAACTTTTATGAGACTTTTCATTATCCAAATTCATTGAATTCAAAGGAATATTTTTTTGTAATCTGCAATCTCGAAGAAATCTCTCGTCGAACCCATCCCTTGCCATATTGCCAGATTAAGAATCCAATCAATACACTACATATTACAAAAACAGTAGTGCCAACTGGAATTATTACCATTTTAATAAGCCAATGATTATTGTGAATATTGGCAATGGGAGACGGACATGATGGCAACTGTACCCATGGTCCACACAAACCAAGATTCCCCATGAATGCTCCACTCCTGTTTTTTGTGAAAATCTCGCCTTTGTGAAAATAGAGCCATGAAGCTAGTTAAAACTTAGAGACAAGTTCTTTAATGAGGACATGTTTGTAAAGGAGGCAAAAATGGAGCCATTCAGTTTGTTTATTCCCAACCAAAGGAATTTCAAATTTATGAAAATCCCTAATTCTGATGCAAGTAAATGATTCAATTGTTGATGAATGATTGTGAAATCCTCTGAAAATTGTGGTTTAAATTTGTATTCTATTTATTAGCTGTCTAGAATTGCTTATATTTATGTCTTCATGGAGCTTTGTGCTTTAAGGGTCACCCTTTGTGTTGTCAAGGGAATCGTTATTGGATATATGAATTACATGTAATTTGATAACTCCAAATCTCAACAACTGGAGAAATACAAATGTCCTAAAGCTGACACCATAAACATTAATACCACTTTCAATCAAAACTGAGTGTGACTGTTGGTTAAAAAGTTGTCAATCTGGAAGTTAAAGACTATGTTCACTATGCTTGGAAAGTCATATGCAACTAATATCTAGATTATTTATGTTTCTTTACCCAAAGTTATTTAGGTACATATATGGTTTTAGTTAATACCACTTTCAATCAAAACTGAGTGTGAGTGTTGGTTGAAAAGTTGTCAATCTGGAAGTTAAAGACTATGTTAAGTATGCCTGGAAACTCATATGCAACTAATATCTACATTATTTATGTTTCTTTACCCAAAGTTATTTCGTACATATATGGTTTTAGTCACTCAAAATTGCAATTGGCATTCTCATGAAAGTGGTTCCAAGTGTCTTAAGTGTTGAAGTAAAAAGAGAATCTAGTGAATGTGTTCTCAAGTTCTTAAAGATGCATTGATTTTATTTTGATTTCAGTGGAAGCATTCCACTACATTGTTAGGTAGTAATTTGAAATGAAGGGGATCAATAACACACTAACCCCTTTAATAACAATTCATATGAGTTGCATATAGTTGTATAGTGATAAATATGATTTTCGGAGTTGTAGGGACTTCATAATCATTTTTATTAAGGGATAAAACACGTTTGTATAGAAAAGGTTATACAATATAATAATAAATATGATTTTCATAGAGTTGTAGGGACTTCATATTCATTTCTATTGTGGGTTATAACACATTTATGATGAGAATGGCATAAAATAAAGATAATAGGTGTGAAGGAGAGTCTCTACACACCTTTCATATGAACTTGTTTCTCTATAATAATAAAGGAGAAAATAATGAGTATCTCTTGCTTCGTTTGGAGTTTTCTCGAAACATATAATTGTTGTTATGTTTGTGATACAAATGACATATAACCAAATGTTATTATTATTATTAGTTATTATTCATATGTATCTTAATTAGGCATTATCTTATTAATTTCATCATAATGTATTATTTATATTGATTATTTTAAACAATTTTATGTGTATTCATGGTTCTAAAATGTATATGGCGAGGAAAAACTTGTGGTATTAATTTTTGTGATTAGTGAAACTATCGTTGGACCTTCAACAAACTTTTAAGAGTTTGTCGACAGTGTAACTACAAGCTCATCGAAATTACAACAATCACGCCCGAACTTTGTCGCTCTTCACATGAACCTAGGTGAAAGTCCGTCAATTGTTCATTGAGCATATGACTAGCACAGCCGCAAACTTGTGGCTGGTGAACGCCGAAAGGTTTCGGCCGATAAAATTCCCAATGACGATATAAAAGATTTGGGACTTGAAAAGAGTCTCAGATCTACAAGCTGCCATCGCCATGGAATGGAGACGTTAAGCTGGCCTATTGGTCTTTCAGAGACCTGGGTCCGCTCGACGATGTAGTTCACAAGCTGTGAAAGAAGGCAACTTCGATCTTGATCAGCTTTTGG